>CAUOFW020009447.1:0-10035 GCA_963454935.2 Ilex paraguariensis
TTTTTTTTTTTGTAAAAGTAGATTTGTAATTAAATTTTGGCATGTAATGTGTAAAGGAATTGTAATAGAGTATATATGGACGGTTTTAATATAACCTTGCATATTTTGATATAAATATGATGATTGGACCCGGTGTGTTCAAGTTTTGCGTATAAAATGGACACTGTGTGGTTATGGTATTATATTGGACCTCGGATGGGTCATGTAAATGTTGATTGCATAGATTGTGTTTTGGGGTAGAGCTTCCCGTACAAAGGAGACTCTGCCCGAATTTCATTAAATTATGGTAAATAGGACACAACGGTACGATATCGAGTTATACGGTATCCACGGGCATTCCGTGGGTTGATGGGAAATTAACGGACCCCATGAATTTGGGGTGTCACATTAGCAGTAACAGAATTACCATGGTATGCAGATATAGCTAATTATCTAGCTACTGGTACTATTTTCTCTAATTATACCTGGTCTGATAGAAATAAATTTCTAAGTGAGGTATGTAACTATTTCTAGGAAAATCTTTATTTGTTTAAATATTATAAAGATCAAATTATAAGGCATTGTGTACCTAATCATGAAATACGTCAGATAATTCAGTTTTGTCACTCCGAACCTTGTGGAGGTCATTTTGCCTCAAGGAAAACCGCTGCAAAATTTTGCAGTGTGGATTTTATTGGCCAACTCTTTTTAAAGATGTTCATGTCTTTTGTTTAAATTGTGACAGATGTCAAAGAATGAGAAATATTTCGAAAAGAAAAATAATGCCTTTGAACCCAATTTTAACTATCAAAATTTTTGATTGTTGAGGCATTGATTTTATGGGTCCATTTTCCCCATCTTTTGGATATCTGTATATTTTAGTTGCAGTTGACTATGTCTCTAAATGGGTATAGGCAATTCCATATAGAAATAATGATTACAAAACAGTGATCAAGTTTTTAAAAGAAAATATATTGTCCAGACTTGGAATTCCTTAGACCATTATAAGTGACGATGGATTACACTTTTGTAATAATTTTTTTGAAAATCTTATGAAAAAATACTTAATTTCACATAAAATATCCACTACATACCATCCACAGACAAGTGGACAAGTTGAATTAGCAAATAGATAGATAAAATATATTTTAGAAAAAACAGTAAATTCATATCGTAAAGATTGGTCCTTAAGGTTAACTGATGCACTTTTCGCTTACCATACTGCATATAAAACTATTCTTGGAATGTCTTCTTATCGGTTAATATATGAAAAACCATGTCACTTGCATGAAGAATTAGAACATCAGGAATATTGGAAAATCAAAATGATGAATTTTGATATAGACAAAACTGGGATAGCTCGTAAACTTCAAATAAGTAAATTAGAGAAATTAAGAAATGAAGCTTATGAAAATGTAAAAATTGCTAAATTAAGAACAAAAATTTTTCAAGATAAAAATATCATGCGAAAATCTTTTGAACCATCTCAAAAAGTACTATTATATAATGCAAAACAAAATTTATTTCCTGGAAAATTAAGATCAAGATGGACAAGTCCTTACATTGTCAAACAAGTTTTTGACTATGGAGCAATTGATATTGAAAATCCATTAACTGAAAATATCTTTAAAGTCAATGGTCAAAGACTTAAACCTTATTATGATGGATTTACTCAAGAAATAACTGTTGTACAACTTTTTGATCCTGTTTATATGCTCTAAAAAATAAATTATTGCTTAAATCCCAATAAAATTACTAATGAATTGTAATTTATTTGACAGAGTATCTCCTGAGTACATCCAGATATCTCAATCGGTGAAATGACAAAAGATTGTCGGATTTCCCTATCAATATTAACTATCACTGTTGTTACATTTCAGATAATGTTTAAATTAAGTTGGGGAGATAAGGAGATAATTATAGTATTTATATTTAAAATATTTTTTTGTTTTAATATCAATGTTAATTTTTTCTTTGTGACTGGCAGACATTAAAGAACCAGATAGAGAGTAAAAAATAAATAAATTATGTGTATAACGGATGAAAAATTATTTTGGTTAAGTTTAATTCTATTGTGTCAGCTTCCAAAAGATATCAATGCATTGATTATGAAAAAAGCCAGAAGAGTCAGAAATTTAGAAATTTTTGAAAGTCAATCAAGACCTTTATGCTGAAAAATTACATTTGCAAAAATCGAGGCGCCGATCATCTCGGTGATTGTGTAAGATGTGGTTGTTTACAATATTTAAGACAATATAATTAGTGTGCGGAACCAATTTTAGGTCGAGTATTAGATCGTCTCCGGTGGATTAGGTATGGGCAAAGTAAGGACTACCTTGAAACACCATCCTATTATACCCCAATGTTAACAAGATACGTACGAAATGAAGTTAACCGTGTCGATCCAGACAGTTTTGATTCTAAACCAGTGTGAGCATGACTTTTGGAAGAATTGTACATACTTGTAAATATTTATAAATATTTATAAATAAATGTAAATAACTATAGACTAATTAGGAAAATCAGTAAATATGAAATAACAAATAAAATAAATAAAAACCCACAAATTTTTGTGACAAGAAAAAAAAGGAGTAGTTAGCAAAGTTTTGTAGAATATAAAATTATTTAATTTTGTGTACTGAAGAAATTTCGAGGAATAAAATACAATACAACAAAATAACAAAATGCAGTCAAAAGAGCAAAAAACCAAACTATTGGACCGTCCAGATGGTGGGCCAACTTTCTAGATGGTGTGACCTCATTATAAAAACTATTTCTCCATGCAAATTGATCAGTGCACTCCATCAACTCAAAATTTCAAACATAGCCAAAATTCTCAAGGAAAATCTCTCTCAAATCTGTAATATTTCACAGTTTTTCTTCAAATTTATTCTGATTATTCTCTTACCAATCATATTTTGAAGGTAACTACCGATTGGAATCAACTGAAATGGAGCATTTGCGAAGAAATCAAGAAAAATGGATTCGAGACAGAATGAGAGGATCCTCAAGTTGGGCACAAAGAGATCAATCTGAGCAATCTCAAGCACCTCCACAACAACCGAGACCGGGAAATATCTTCAATGAGATGATGTTTGAGAATTTTGAACAACAGGCCTGGTACGATGCTAATTTTATGAATAAAACTATTATTTCAGAAAGGCCGATTATTTACAAAGATTTTGAGAATATAAGCGTACGTCAAATTCTTGCAACTAGAGGATGGTTACAGTTCCTGCTTATGATTATCTAGTTAGAGAATTCTATAGTAATGCTAAAATTATTTGGGGAAAGACAATTGCGGGTATTTGGACAAGGTATTATTTTTCAAGTTACACCGACTACTACAGCCGATTTTTTTCAACCCATGCAAAGACCTGAAAACCCGCAATATCCGTACACTAATTTACCTGATTTAGATACCATAGGGAGAGAGGTGACAGGTAATCTAGAATTTGGTTGGGGTAGACTGAATAAGTATATCAAGCAAGGAGACCTGATGGATAAATATCAAATTCTGAACTTGATCACAGTACACAGTTTATTACCCCGTGCCCAAAAAAATCAAATCTACACTGAGCAAACTTATTTTCTATATGCATTCAGAATGAGCCATACCATCGATCTACCGAATTTAATCCTGAATCAAATGATACTTGTTGTGGATAGGAAGAAATCTTCACTCCCCTATGCTATGCTAGTTTCTCAGCTTTGTAGGAACAAAGGTGTGATTATCAACCCAACATGGAAGACTGTAGACCATTTTGGCCCATTAGAAAAAACTTCATTGAGAAAAAGTCATGGAGGACAATAAGAAAAACAACCAGAGGTACCCCCTCCAGCACAAGAGGAGCCATTTCAAGGCCTTGAAGAATTCATTCCACCAAAACAACAGCAGCCACAAGAGGATCAACCATACATACCGGTGGATGACAGAATTGACCGACAGATTTTGCTAGGATTAAAGACCACTGTCACCCAACTTGGTAACAGTATCACAGATATCAACAAACGTATGGAGGATTATGAACAAAATCAAGTTGAAATCTTGAAGCTACTAAGAGAACGTTTTGGAGGAGGTCCTAGAAGAAAAAAACTAAAGATTCTACTAAAAAAAACACTGTTATCTTTCACTCAGTTTTTTAATTATGCACTTTTACTTATACACTTGAACTTTAATTTGTGTTTTGCACTTGTTTGCATTAGACTTATTTGTCTTGGATTTATGTGTGTTTTAAACTTGTTTGTTTTGAACTAATGTGTGTTTAAGTTTGTTTTTGCTAAAGTTAGAACCTATATTGTTAAAATTAGGAAGACTAGTTCATATGATTCACAGTGAAATTAGGTTAATATTCCTATGTTTTGTAGAAGCATTCTTAATCTGATCATGCGGGATTTTCATATTTTATTTGTGTACTATCTTAATATTTTTGTTTAAACTTAGTCTTAAAAGTACAATTAAATTTCTTTATTGTTAAAAATCTTGTGAAATATTACACTCTTTGCATATATAGTAGAGATGTAAAACCTATTGTAGATTTTGAACCAATCTTTCTTGGAGAGATACTCTACATCTACTCAAATACAAATCTTCAATTCAGTGGTAAACTTTTCTTGAATAATCTCATTGACTTTGTTTTGATTAGCGCTTATTAAATTGTATTATTAGCATTATCCTTAACTTTCATGCAGAAATTATACATATATATGATTTATGGGAAATGATCTTAAGCCACGTTTGATTAGATCTTGAGTCTTGATCATTTCTTTTACAAAATTATATCCTTAGTCAGCCATGATTGAGCTTGAAATAAAATATATTCCTTTCTTAAAACCCAAGAAATACCCAAGCTAGATAAAAAGATATTAACTTACCTTTGCTATCTAATTTTCTTGCACCCTCTTCTAAATCAGTAGGATACAAAAAAGCAAGAAAATTAGAAAAGGCAGAAGAAAACAAGATCAGTCAAAATAATGATTACAATTCAAAGAAAAGAAAAATCTAAAAAAGAAAAGCAAAAGAAAGAAAAAAGCCAGAAAGTGAAAAATGGGAAAAATAGAAAAAATAGAAAAAAAAAAAAGAAACATGTGAATTCCTAGAAAAATAGAATGAGGTGTGCCACAATGCTAAAAGATAGCATTTGAAATCCAATGACATCGTTTCATAAACCTTAACCCTATGGCCACATTACAACCCTAATAAAGTCCTTTTTGATTTCAGAAATCATATAGTTGTATTAGTTCTATCAATTTAAAAAGAAAAATGTAAATAGTATATTTAATATAGTGTTAATATTCCTTCATGAGATTATGTCAAATTTCAATTTATTTGACTAACCGTTCTTTTGATTACTACATGTGAAATTATTTGCTTTGTTAACTAGATTCCAAACACATGTAACTTGTGCAATAGTCACTATAACAGGTGTATTTTTTTTTGCTGAGTGTATTTCAGGAAAGGATTGACATCAAAACTACCAGGAAAGAGGGTTGATTCACACTTTTTAGTGGTCTGAATTATATTATATTGTACACCCAAGTATAAGTGGTCAAATTGTAGTTTTCTCGATTTTAAGTTCAAGTATTGATCCCACAAAGAGTTTAGTAATTTAGACTATAAAATAAAATAAAATAAAAAATTAAAAGTGTTGTTTGAAGCAGAATATTGTTTTATAGCTTGTGGTGTGAGCTTAGTTTGATAACTAGTTTATTTAAATAAAAGCAATGCAGAAATAAAGTGCAGAGATAATAAAATGCGTAAATAAAACAGATTAATGACAGAAATAATAAAATGCGTAAGTAAATGCGTTAGCAACAGGAATATAAAAGATACCCTTCAGTTTAAGGGTCCCATATGCATTATATTGGTTAGATACTGGAAATGCTACCTCACAACAATTAACTCCCATGTTATTGGAAAGTCAACCGGCAGGTCTGATGTAAATAAACCATAACACAACTGCTTCTTAGGCTACGTTGGTGGTAATATATTATAACACAGCTGCTTCTTAAGCTACACCGGTTATATCTATGTCAACTGATTAACCCAAGCAAACCAGAAGAACAAGCCATTCATGAGGAATACTTGAGTTATTCATTTGATCTCATGATTGCAAGTGCATATATATAAACCATAACACAGTTGCTTCTTAGGCTACACTGGTGGTAATATATTATAACACAACTGCTTCTAAGCTACACTCTTGTCAGGAAGAAGTTAAAAGTGGCATTGGAAGGGTTAGTAAAGGTGGTTCAAGCAGACAATTTGAAGAGCAGTTCCCTTTCAAGCTGGCATCAAAAGATAAGACAGTAAGTATTTCTAGTTAAGACATTGCAATTAGGACTTGAAGTGCTGGCATGGCATCCAAAGGAGAGGGGAGAGTCAAGAGTTCAATTCTTATAGCAAGCAATCCAAAAATTATCCTTCAGTATATACAAGGCATAACCATCACTTCCACAGGATGACCACACCAGTCCTGTAATTCTATTTTATTTCCTTTTTTTGGCCTAAATTGACAAGAATGCACTCCAATTCTTCAAAACATAAAAAGGTTCTTCTGCAAAGCAGAACTAGATTGTTATGACCCGATATTTTTAAATACCATAATCTTGTGCAACACCATCTTCAAACTTTGTTCTCAAGCACGTGCTCCAATTTAACAGAGTAGATATAAAGAATTCAGTCCACGCAGTTAGCTCCATGACATAAGGGATGGTTATGGTCCCATCAACTTCAATGATATTTATGTAGGTAGCTGTATAAAAGAGAAGGGCCAATAATGACTTCTAAACATGTGTACGAGTCCCATGTGTGCTTGTCATGATTCTGCGTGCATATTGAAGAATTCAAATTTCTACTCTGTACCTGAAGAAGTTCCTCAATGACATCCTCCATGGTGATTACACCAACAGCTTCTTGATCGGGTGGGATATCTGGAACAGGAGCATTCTCCAAATCTAAGACGCAAAACGAGCAACCTCTGTGCCTTTTCTTGAAGGAAGGAGTAGTTGAAGGACTTTTCATTAACGGTTTATCTCCATCAGTCTTAATCACAGCTGTGTCAGCATCCTGTGAGTCAGTTTTAATGCCCACATTCTGAGTATCTGCAATAGGACCCACCATATCATGTTCCAATACCACCAAACAAGCAGAAATATGTATTCAATGAAACTAGATACAGGTAAAGAATGCCAGGTTCGCAGTTTCAATACTTGTAGATCACAATTAATAGACAGTGCTAGTTTAAGCATAATTGGTAAGAATCAGGTGAGCTGAGGCTTGTTTGTAGAAAACGTCAAAAAATGAAACACACAAAGCTGAAAGAGTTAAACTGAGATTTATTTAAAAATTAGAAGAGAAAGGAGTAAACAAAAGTCAATACTGTAGCACTAAAATAAAAAATGGAAATCTCTAAAGAAAACAGATTATGAAATATATCATATTCATTATTGGACTTGCAGTTTTCACCCTCTTTAGTTTTCTGTGGTGTATCTTTTCTCTCGTTCAGATCTTTAAATACAACAGCAATGTGGCTGTGACCCTTCTGAAATTCATTCAGAATATCATAAAGAGGCAT
Source organism: Ilex paraguariensis (assembly GCA_963454935.2). NCBI lineage: Eukaryota > Viridiplantae > Streptophyta > Magnoliopsida > Aquifoliales > Aquifoliaceae > Ilex > Ilex paraguariensis. The sequence goes on from CAUOFW020009447.1 coordinate 7,557, forward strand.
GTCTTCTGAAACCCTGAAAAATGTAAAGCAAGGTAAGAAAACAAAAAAGCAATCAAACACGCATGCACAATCAATGTAATATCATGAAAGTATTCAGAAGCTATGGAGTATTACAAAGTTACTACTTCAAAACAGAAATGGGAATTCTATTGCAGCACAGGATTAGCCATATTCTTACAGCATTAATCATATTGTGCAGGTGGAATGCCATCTATGATGGTAGGGAAACTATAGGCAACACACTGTGCAATAAATATGACGGATGACATTTGACCCCGTGTTCCATTTCAACAAAGCAACAAGTCATGCATATAATTGCCATTTGGCAGCCTTTAAGTATGAGGATGGCATGGTAATACTCCACGAGAGAGAGGTATAAGGAAGGATACTCTGAGGTCCCAAATCATCACACAATTCAAGATGGCATCTTTTCCGCATCTATGCAAGATTGGGTCAAATCTGTACCAATGAAAGCAAGACAAGCCTTAGACCCTGGTTATACTTGCATTGACAACCCTATAACAACCCTAAACCAAAGTTGATATTCACTTTCATCCATGCTCCCATAAAATTGGCAAGAAGATTTGGTAATAGTTCTTCATGTTACTCAAGTAGGAAAGACAAGACTCAGTGGTATCATACTTCCACCACTGGTAAATATAGATGATAACAAAGGAAACAAATTTTGCGACTTATGCCCTGCTTGCAAAAACTACGAATAAACATGGTAAACTAGCTGATAGATTTGTTGGGTGGGGAGGTAGTGTTCAACACATGCAAACTCGACAAATCCTTATTCCAAATAGCTCATCAAACCTTTTCGGGATATCCTGTTCTATAAAGGCAATATCTCCTCTAAAATCATATGCAACTGTGTATGTTGCACAAGATAAGGAAAAAGTAGAAAAGAGGTCATTCTTACCTAGGAATTTTTCTTATCATCATTTTTCTCAGTGGAACTGCATCTTCGGGGTCAACTGTTAAGAGATTTTTAACCTGCATGTGTCAAGACTGGACAAATTAAGCCTAGAGAGAAACCATGAAGAAGTTACCACATTTTATTTTCTGATATTATTATACAAATGAGTGGCATTCAAATTTAATGAACTACAACTTCACAAACTTTGATAAGCAATACTAGAATTGGAGCCAATTATACATGTACATTTGAGTAATTTTGTTATACAGTCCATGAAATGTTTTCTACTAATGCCTAATAATTGAGGATTCAAGATTATCATATTGACCAAAGGTTTTAAGTTTACAGTCAATCTAATGTAACCGTTTCTCATAATCATGTCTTGCGAGTGGCAACAGGTAAATGACAAGGCCTAATAATGAAAGTTGTAGTTAATGTTGATATTACAAGCTTCCAAAACCCAGTTGAGGTTCCAATATTCACATGAGGATCAAGAATAACAGTGAACAAACAAAAATCATTGTATCTCTTCTCTATTTTATCCTTTTCCATATGTAATACTTCCGCACACACTGTCAAGCAACTGACCGACTTTTTTTCACATGCAACTAAAAAAATAGCGAGGACAATGATTTTGGGCAAGACTAATGGCTAATGCCTAACTTTTCTGCTTAGTACAATAATAATCAGACCCATACAATATTTTGCCCAACTTAATGCATAACAGCCCTTTTTAAATCTTAATATGCTGTGCTTATCCATTAGCATTTTGTCTTTTGTACTAGTTTCTTTTACCCCGCAGCATTACCAGATGTCTTCGGAGTAAATAAAAAATGGGACTCCCTTAGCAATCTACTTACTGCAACCAAGTGAATGTACATATATAAATTCCTGTTTATGGACTACCATAGCAATGCACATTAGGCGAAGGAATTTTGGAACTAGTCTAAAACAAATGAGAGACATGGTATGCAACCATGGTTTTCCATCGACAGCAGGCATCATGATAACATAAAAGAAAAAAGAAAGTACCAGAATAAGTCCAATAATATTTGTTGGATTTCCAGAGTAAACAGGAACTCTACTGTGGCCAATTGTCATTATTGCATTCAAGGTTTCCCTGTGATAGCAAGAATAGAGAAAGAGAGGGAGATTGAAAAGTTGGAGCATAAAACAAAATGCATAATTTGCAACAGAGAATGAAAACAAGCCATAAACCCACAAAGTAAGAGTTCCGTCCAGATCAAGGGAAAATGCCTTCGATATTGGGGTCATGGCATCTTTTGCAGTCTTTTCGGTCAATTCCAGTGCCCCAGCAATGATAGTTGTCTCATCATGTGTCAAATCCCCACCTTTCCCAGCCTATCACACAATACATGCATATGCCATAATTGAGCTATCTCACACACACCCACAAACAGAGAGGGGTACTAAAGTAACATAAGCCACAGTGTTGTTGTCACGGGCAGTTCTTCTCATATATAATTTCAAGCAGGACTTATTCTTAATCTATGAACTAGGCTACATAAGCACCAAAAAATCAAAGGATTGGTTAATAGC
>CAUOFW020009448.1:0-10032 GCA_963454935.2 Ilex paraguariensis
TGTTTCTATTTACATTAAGAGAGATCTTCTGCTTCAATTTGGCTGCATTGTTGTGATATAATTTTCAACCATGGTTGTACCTACATTGTAGCATACAGAAAGGAAAGAAGAGGGGTGGGGAGGGGGGTGGGTGTGTATTTTAATCTAAAAAGTTAAGAAAAATCCAGTAAAAAGTTGAACTTATGCTTTCTTTTTTGCTACTTTTTTGTTTTATTTTTCAGGTTTGAATCATTCTGCATTTGTTCCAAGCACCATATCTAGAGTCATTGCTTGCTATAAGGTATTTGTGGCAATCAACCTGGTTTTGGAGGTGGAGCTTCTTACGTAAGGTCTGGACTTTAGAGTAGGCTCAAGTAAGGAGTTTACTATGAAAATTTTATTTTCGAAGTTTTAGGATTTGAACGTTGTAATTAGGGGGTTTGATTTAGAGGAAATAGCTTATTTGCTTTCAAGAATAAGGTAACGAACATTTAACCCTCTCCAAATCTTGTAATGACGAGAGTCTCGTGTATTAAGTACGTTTTTTTTTTTTTAACTGCAAGGTTATATTTACTTGAGTCTAATTTAGTTAATTACACTCTTACTCTCCAAACGTGAAGTTCGGGAGTATCCTGAGGTTCACGTAGTTCTGTTTATTTTTCCGCATTCTTTACTTAACATAGGCTTTATATGGATACGGTGGAAATCACAAATTCTCTTATGGGACGTGCAAACATACTTAAATTATGGGATCAGCATATCAAAAATATTTGCAGTTTGTATAATTGAGTTGGTTGGACTCGAGCCCATCAGTCCACCATGGGGAATTTCTTTGTTTTCGTTGGTCTTCATCTTTGTCTGCCGCAAATGAGTCGTCAAATAAAGGGGCGGACAACATTTCAAAGGTATTTTTAGCCAATGATGAATTTTGCGCCACGAAATGAATTGAGAAACTAAGAACATTTACAATACCAACAACTATTCTTGAGTTTATGATCTGTAGGTGTAAATCCCTCTTGGGTATGCCTCGGGGCATCTTTCCAGATTAATATTTGTTGGGTCAAGTTCGGTCTAGTGGCTGGGATCCATTTGTTTCTATTGGGTTATGTAATGTCTCTTGGGTTGTGTGAGAATTTATATTTTTAGACCAGTATGGCTGGGTCCATTTCAGTGTGTTTTATGTTTAATAATTTCTTTTTCCGAGACAAAATAATGTAGTAATAGAGAAAGAAAAAGTAGCGAGTATTAATCTCGACTTAGCACCTTACATATAAGTGAAAACACTATTTTGAATTAGTAGTATCAATATGACATAATTTGTTAACACGATACAAAATTAGAGGGTTTGAATCTTTTTTAAACCACATATTTTGTATTTGAGTGGGCTCGACAGGACACGATTAATAAACGAATTGGATATAGGTGAAGTCAATCAAAACATATACATAGCACGATTTATTTATAAACTGATTATATATGATACAAACTCGATATGACTCGATTCGTTAAATACAAATTTATTAAATTAAACAATATGAGTAGAATTCTTTTTGATATGAGTCTCTTAAGACCCAACACAAAACTGTCTCATCCGACCCGATTGACACACATACTTTGAATTGCCCAATTGCTTTTAGAGAAATCAGAAGGGGAAAATGAATTTGACAAGTGCAAGAACAAACCCTACTACGCCTTCCAAGGATTTCTCACTTTGCGAAACAAGAAGCTGCTCAAATTGTACGAAAAAAGCATGATTGCTTAAACATTTCTATGGTCCATGGGCCGGAAAGCTTCCCCCCCTGCGATCCATGAGTGGCAAATTAGCTAGGCGGGTAGGGCCGGTGGGTACGTGTCTGGCCCGTATCATTGTCTTGACGGGCTGGCCGTATATTCTTCTAGCTATCAAGTTTGCTATCAGAGAGTTGTTATAACAGCAGAAAATATAACATCACCATCTACGTGATTAAATAACAGAAACCATACAGAATGAAATAATTTTCCCAAGAATGTAAATTACCAAAATCTACAACTGCTACATGTATGATATGCACCCTTGCCCGAATTTAGAAAAAAAAAAAAACATAGAAGACGGTCTACTTGTGGCCATTGCCTTTCCTACTGGGGCCAGAAGCTAGAGTAAATACTTGGTTTCTTTCCAAAACATGGCCTTTGACGAAGTTCGATGAATAAGAAGATGAAGATAGCCCGGCAGGTTCAAACCCATCACCGGTTTCTGAGCCGGCAATCTCATTCTTCTCCGTCGAAGCCGAACAAAGAACTCTAGAACCAACAGAACTTGGCTGTGTAAACACCAGCACCACCAATAACATTAGTACTAAACACAAACGTTTCATCTTTAAGGTTTGTGATGGTGTTTGTTTCACGTTTCAGTGAGTGAAAATGAAACTCCTCAATTAATATATTTCAAGACCAAGAGGTTTGGGACTTGGGACTGAAAAGGTTGGGAACTTGGAGTAGGATCTCTATGGCCTAAGCTATGGACTTTATAAAAAGGACTGGTTTGGTCGGGCTAAGGACGGTGAATGGCTTTTTGGGCATGGACCCAGCAGGTTGGGGTGTTTGACTTGGGAATTTTTTGGTTGGTAACGTTTGAAGAGATTTAATATGTTTTCTTTAACATTTGAAATCTGCACTAACTATTCTTTTTTTTTTCTTTTCAGATTTATGTCAACTATTCTCTTAAGTTATAGTTTAGTTAGTTGTCCTCTAAAGAAATAATGATGGCTAAGCCCTTAAGGGAGTGTCAGAAGAGATTGAACTTAAAACCTCTAAATTACTAAAAATCATATTGAATCATTGAATCATCTCTAAAGTTAAATCTACACTATCCCGTGCTTACAATACAACACATTTCCAAATTAAGAATAATTTTTGAACTAATACTCGACAAATCTGCATAAAATTCTTTGCTAAGACAATTAATATCCAATTTATCATACTAATAATAATTTGGACCAAATTTTTGTCAAGGGATTTGGGTCCCTATGACTATATTTTTATATCGTTCTCTGTAAATTCAGGTAAAAACCCATTATAAACTAGTAAATCCCCTATCAAAATATAGTAAGCAATCTAATATTGAAAAAAAATGCTAGAAAAGCTTGTTCGAGTGGATCTGAAAACACTTAAGGTGCTCTCTGGGAAAAAGAAAGTAAAAGAATCGATTGAATGTGTTTGAACCATGCAAAATGCATACCCTTTTTTGTTTGTATGATAACTTTGGAATTCTTTTTTCAGTCTAAAGAATGTTTTTTCATTGAAGTTTCACACGATATTCCATATTCCTCCTGAGAATTGGTGTGTACAAGTTTCTGTAGTTAGATACCTTTTGCTTTTTGTCACTTTTCCTCTCTTTGTGGCTATAACTAACACTGCAACCTTGCCCACCCAGACTGGATTCAACGTGTGAAGATCCTAGTGCTCCAAAGTTAGTAAGGAAATAAGGCACCCTTACCAATCGATCATAATCTGATTCATTTAATTAATGTTATTAAATGTTCTACCACTAATTCGATTTCATTCATTTAATTAATTAATTGTATTAATTTATTCATTAGTTGCACAAATTTAGTTTTTTTTTTTTATTATTTGTATCAATAGATCGTATCATTTTCAAATTTATGTAAAAAAAACACTAATTAAATCTATCCCTCAAATTTGCCGTAGGTTGGTGTGAATAATTGTTGTCCTTAGCAAGAATGTCGGTTTCTCTGGTGAAAGAAAAGCAAAAAACCAAAATCACTTTAAGTTCTACTCGTGAAATCTATGAGGAGGTTCTTGCCAATTTTTTCAAATTAGACCGACTCTAATTATGTACCAAAATATGGCGATTTTGAAATTATGATAATTTTGAACTCATTTACTAAATTACGATATTTTTTAAAAAAGTGGGATTATTGATCTCCCTGTTATTCTTTTGTTAAAAAATGGGTTATTGACCCTGTTTTTAAATAAAAGAATGGCCTTTCTAATAATCACATTTTTGAATTATAACTTTTATAGACCATGTTTTCATTTAAAAGCGGGGTTTGTTGGCTGTGTTTTTGTTAAAAATTATCATATTAATAAATTTAAAACATCGTATAAATAAATTTCATTCAAAATTACTTATTATTTAATTCTTTCATTTTCCGGTGAGTCGCATTCTTCCTTCAACACATGTGAATGTTGTTCAATGGTCAATAGATCAATTACATCTGGCAATACTGTCAAATTTATTCGTTCAAAGATTTGAACTTCTGTCTTTCCAGTCTGTTGTCGGCAGGCCGGTGGATGGAGTTTGAATCGGATATATACCGATTCGAATTCGAATTTAAAAGTTCAATTACAAAAGTGGTCTGATAATTTGATTGATTTTATTTTCATGATTCATATCCAAATTTGTTTATAATTTGAACTTCTGTCTTTATCCAGTCAATTGTCGGTAGGCCTGTGTATGGAGTTCGAATTAAATTTTGATTGATCCGAATTTGATTTTAAAAGTTCAATTAAAAAGTGATGTAATAATTCTATTGATTTTATTTTCACGATTTATATCTGAATCTGTTAACAATTTGAAATTCAATTTGAAAATATGATTGCATCCAAATAAGTTAATTAACTAAATTTTAATAAATTATACTTAATTTTTTTAAAATAATCACTTAATTTCTTTAATATTTATATAGAAATAACTCGGATCGGATCTATGTATATCCGAATCTGAATCTAAATCTGTGAAATACAAGATATTGGATTCCGATTCATATTCGGGTTCGAATTATCAGTAAAAAATATCAATTCATATCCAACTAAATTGAATTTGGATCATAATTCGATCCATGGATAGATCTAATTGTTATATACTTGGATACAAATTGATAAACAACCCTTATTTTTGTGTACCTGTAAGTGATAAATCGGTTACGAATATGCATCAAAAACCTAAATTGGGCACTCTGTTTCATCTATTCGTATGCTGGATGGATCGTGTGTAGTTGGAAGTAAACATGGCAATTATCTTTTGTTGAGTACTTTTTTGATAAAAAAAATAAAAAAAATCCTTTATTTTTATCACGAAAGGGGAATTTAGAGCTTCCTATAACCCTATTGAAAGTGAATTGGATTGAGGGTATTTTTAATTGTTCAAAATCACTTTCTTTTTTTTTTTTCCAGATCGAGAGGCCCCTTTTAGACTAAAAGGTTCCTTGAGCCCAAGGGCGGAGTTAGAAATATGTGTTAACGGGGGGGGTAAGTTTTAACAATAATAAGATAAAAAAACATAACATTATTGTTCTACCCTTGTTTTTCTATTTTGTAAATGTTTCATGATAATTTTTATTATTAATGACATAAAGATGATGTTGTCCAAACAATGACGCTACATGGACCTAATTTATTAGCTTGATAAGCTGGCTTTATTAATTGTTGTTGAATTCAAAGTGAATTTTAAAATTAGGATGGATCCACTACACCCAATCCAAGAGCAACAATGAATGATGTGGTCAGCAAATTGGATAACAAGTTAGGTCTAAAACCGGGTTATAGTCGGGGAAAATGCTATTTAGATTAATTTTTTGATCTTATTTCTTAATCCGATGTATCATAACTATTGAATTGATAATAAATTTCAATTAATAATGGAATTCTCTATTAATCTAATGTCGGAGAATGATTAGATTAGTAATAAGGTTAGCAAATCAAGTGCAAGGAACATTACTCATGTGCTGTGTTTCTACAATCATATAAAGAGATATGCAAGAACGGAAAAGAGATTGTTATTCTAATGGTCCGTTTCGTAGGGTGGATGGAATGATAAAAAGTAGGAATAATACACTTTCTATCATTTAAGGGAAGAATCATCTATTCCCTCCTTTGTGTTTTTTAAGAGGGATGGAAACAATGAATGATTGATTTTCGTGTGTTTGATAACATATAAAAAATATTTATTTTTATTTTTTAAAAAATATAAAAACATATTTTATTTTATATATATATATATATATATATATATATATATATATATATATATATATATATATATATATATATATATAATTAACAAATATCTATAATATAAAACACAGCAGGCTTCAACAAGTCAATCGGACGGTCACAATTCACTTCATCTAACGGTCATAAACATCTCGCAAAACCATTCATTTAAACGATTCAGATTTCATTTACTTGGATCCAACGACTCACAATTCATCGCAACAAAAAAATTATCCCGCCCAAAACTTAAATCACGTCTCCAAAGTCTGTTAGACGTTACACCAGCCTTTCTCCCTCTTTCTCTCCACACTTTTGCGACTTCTCTCTCTGCCATGGCTCAGCCACCACCAATGAACCCACCAGCGAAGACGAAACACCTAGGTTTTGGACCTTTATCTGACTTCCACGCTCCGACAACCAGCCGAACTCCTTTTTTGCTAAAGCACAACATTGAAGGAGTGAGCGATGAGATGAACACGATTACGTCTCAGAACTCGGATCATGCCACTGCTCGAAGACGGGTTCAGCAGCTTGATCACGTATTGTATTTATTATATTAATTTTCGAATCTAATTTCGTTGTTTCTTCATGTAATTTGCTTTATATGGATTGATGGGTAGATGCCTCCTACTGGGATCAGAACAGAGGAGGTAAATGATCTACTGCTATGAAGATTAATATATATACCACTCTACAGGCTAACGTTACCCCCTCCCCCATCTATGTCTCTCTCACACATAACACACTCATGCCCTTTCTCCTCTCTCTCGCTCTTTCCTATCTCTCTCCAATCATAATGTCTGCAATCACCAGAGGCGACCCAGCGATTGGAGAACACTGTGGTAGTTATATGTTCTCTGTATATCAATTTGAATATAAATTGCATATGTTTATACATGTATATATCTATCTATATGGGAGTCTATATAACAACGATGATGAGCCTTTACAGACCTGTAATGATTTGAGAAAATGATCGCAAATCTTTAAGAACATCTAAGGGACTGAGTTGATTTAGATCTGTAGCTAATACCTGAATGATAATTCAATTTCATAATTTTTTTTTTTGGTATTTAGAATCGAGTTATTTATTCTATTATTTATTTTAGTTGCTTTTATATTCTTGGCTTTACTTGATTTTATTTAGAATCGAGTTATCGCACTATCGCCCAGATCCACGTATCCACTCTCTGCCTCCCTCTTCGTCTCTCCCCCCTCTCTCTGTCTTAATCTCTTTCTCCCTCTCTCTGTACACAACACATCACACGCACATAGCACACCCACACGCATAGCACACTAGACGCATTAAATTTTGGGGTTTGGTATTTGTGGTTCCAATTTGGATTACACATATTGATTGTGTTTATGTTTTCTATTTATCTGCTTGGTTATGGGTTACACAATGAATGTGCAAGATTGAGTAATGGTTACACATATCTGCTTGGTTTTTTTGGAGATGTTCTTGCTAAATTTGCTGATGATTTTTCTTACTACGATGAATGAGTTTTATGGGTAACTTTCATGGTTGAATAGTCGTGTTGATTTTTCTTGGCATTGAAATGGTCTTCTAAGGTCGATTTTTAGAAGTATTTTGTATGTGTTGTCTGGTGTTAGTGAGCATAGGATGTGTTTGATGAAATGCCACAATGGTGAACCTCTATTATAGATGCTTTGCTTTTTTTCTTCGTTTCTATTGTGTAAACTGCGTGTTTAAGGAAATGGGCATACAATATGCACTTTAGTTGGTTGCACTAATTCACCTAAAGCAATTTTAGGGGGTTTTGCCGTTTTGGGTGAGGGAGCATTTGCCTAGCCCAATTTGGGTTTGGGCTTCAAGTGCTTGATAAAATGCATTGAAACAATTATTTTAATGTATAGAAATAGAGACTGCATCATGGGACAAATTTATGGTCCATCCTGGTTCCTTTTAGGCATTTTAGTATTTTTGTCATAATCTATTCACACGTTATGAATTGTAAATTGCACTATAGCGAAATAAATAGACTTGAAATTCCTATATGATGCTTATATTAGTATTTTCCTTACTTTATGCAATTAAAAATCAATTGATAATTTGGGTGTTTTGTAACTTTTCAATTTTGGGTGGGATTTTTTTAAAAAAAAAATTTCTTGCAATTTAGTAATTAATTTTTTATTTTCCAAGTTAGTCGCTGAAAATTTATTTTTATGAAAAGATCCAATTTTAACTTTGACATCGACCATGGAATCAAGAAAAAATTGGTGATGTGCCGCAACCTGTCATTGTTTAGAGCGGTGGGTGGTCTCTATTGGTTGCCGAAAAGTATGCATTTAACCTTCTTTATAATTAGGGTTCGATGAGTAATTAGTTTTATAGGTATTATTTTGTTAATTTTTTTTGATTAGTTGAATATGGGTTGTGGTTTGATTACATCTTTCAAGTTTCAATTGCTTCTTCAGATAGTGAAATGGCCCGAGTTGGGTTTGTTGAATTTAAATAATTTGTTTACTTGAAATTTAATGATTGGCTTAATGTTAATTAATGGATAGGTGGTTGTTTCATGCTAAAGTTAAATGTTATGGATTGATTATGGAATTGGCGCAAATAACTCTGCTGACAAGTTGTTTGAACAAAATTTAGTGGAAGATTGAAAGACGATGTTTCATGATCTTTGCTGCCATCATAGTTTTTGATGATTCATTATGCAAGTGGAAGATTGAAAGGTGATGTTATGAGATTATGGGGGCCTCAATTGTGCTTTGTTTTTGCATCAAGAAGGGATTGGAAGATGGTGAACGATAGGCTACACAGTGGTGCTATAGATAAGGATTCATGGAAGCCTTTTCTCATTTAGGTGATATTGATTTTAATAATTGAAAATTATTGTATGTATTGATGCATTTTTTTATCAATTTTGTTTCATAAAAGAAAGATGGAAATGTGATGAATGAATACACGCTTTAAGGTGGACTTGTATAATCTTGAGTGACAACCATTTTTTTTTATTTGTTTCTTAACACGAATGATTCTGTTTGTAGTATTAATTGCCTATGGAATTTGTTTAATAATATATGTGCACTGGAATTTGATTTCTTTTTTCCTTTTCTTTTTGTCTGGTTTGTCTCCTGTGGATGTGACTAATTCATTGTATTTCATTTCTTCATGTAGATTTAGTCACACAAAGTTGTAGTTGTTTTGATAGCTTGATCACTTAATGGTTGGACTATAATTTCTTTTCATAACTAAGGAATCTTATATGGTCAATTAGGGAGTCGTATTTTTGGAGATGTCCTTTTTGAAATTATTTGAAAATTAGTAATCCCATATTGATTTAAACTTATCTACAATTTGACCAAAACTCGAATGGAGTTAACTTGTTTTAATGCACCCTTATTATTTTTCATTGGTGATATTTTTGCATTGCATGGTGCCTTTAGGCACGGGTATTAACTTGGCAAATTGTTATGTTGTGTTTGTTGATAAATTATTATTTAGAGGAAGGATTGTGACATGAATGGTTAATATTATGATATTGATTTGAGTATAATTATAAGATATATAACCTTTGTATACAGATTGAGATTTTCTTGGGTTACTATATTTTGATGAAATTCTGTCAATTTTTTTTTAAAAAATAGAGAAGACTAGATTGATGCATGTCTATATTCAATATTTGATTGTTTCGTGTTCAAGAATAATGTTCTTTTTTTTTTTTTTAATTACACAGATTCTGCAGGCACGGATTATGGGAGTAGTTTAGATTTTCAGCTTAGTACACGTCCCAATTCAGTGCTCGATTGTTTTTGAATTACATTGTGCTTTCAGGCACATGTTATCCCTAGTGATATCTATATAATATAGTACAATACAATTCAAATCTCAAAAAATAAATAAAATAATTTTTGTTATTCGCAGTTTAGATTTCTTTAAATTTTACTTTAAAATTAATCTAACAGCTAATATTAACACTCTAAATTTAATAGGAAAAATAGGCTACTAAGAGTGTGTTTAGGGTAAATTTTAAATTTTTTTTTAATATTTATAACTTCTCATAAATATTTTTAAAAAAAATAGTGTTT
>CAUOFW020009457.1:0-47512 GCA_963454935.2 Ilex paraguariensis
AGCCTCAAACAAATGAATAGAAATTACGAGTGCGACTTGAAAAGGGAACACGCATGCTCTTTGGGACCTGTTCTCACGTGACAAAACAAGATGCCTTCTGTCTCCTCACCATCCTCTTCATCCGTCAAGAAATGACTTCTTCTTGTATGATGATCGATGAGATGTCCAAAATTAAATTTTCCGAGGAAAGTAAATTATTTTGTTGATATTTCTAAACTAACGTAAACCATACAATTTACAGCTATCGTATACAACCAAAAAGGATTCTCCGAGCAAAGTAATCTCGAGTGTAAATCAATTCTTATTTAATTTTTTTAGTTAATCGTATTAGATGTCCTAACACTAACATGATATGTTTATTATTATGATTTGTTCGTGTTAATTCATATAATCAATGAATTAAAAATCTAGCACTAAAGTTACTTTGCTTGCTTAAGTCAAGTTCGGTACACCAAATCATTACAATATCTATTTATCTCGAATAAGTTATCCTATATCGGACGGCCAATCAAAGAATGACAATTTTTTGAGGAGGAATTAATATAACTTAATATTATACTATCTAAAGGAGCGTAGGGTTTCGAGGGACTTAAGTTTTTTTAAGGTTTAATACTTTGTGTTAGGCATCCCCCCAATATACGCTAGTTACTAACTTAGGTACCTAGCCCAGAATTCACAGAGTATTTACATATAATTTTTTTCATTGACTAAAAATTTATTTAAATTTATATAATAGCAAAAACAAGCAAAAAAAAAAAAAAAAAACTCCATTAAATACAATAATCCTTGTCAATATGAGTGTATCATGCCTCCTTAGGATTATGCATGTTCAACATTAACTTAACTCATTTGTCATGCATGATAATATGTCATGTCATTTTCAAATTGATTTTGAAAATTAGTTAACCCTAGTATATTCGTGTCTAATTTTATCACTGTTACTCCAAGTACGAGGATAAATAAAATGAATGCATGCTTCAGTGGCGCATGCGATGACAAATCTGTGAGAGGTGCTTACTAACAGAAATTAGTCACACTAAATATTTTTCAAAAAACAATTGGAAAACTGCATAAAAGAAATTAATGTTCAAATGTAGCAAAATCATAACACCAATAAAATTCTTTTTTTCTCTTTTACTTAAGAGAAGAAAAATGACTTCTTCTTCTTCTTTTTTTTCGTTATAGAACAAACGATTTCAAATATCGAATAATTGGTTTTGAATTTTTTATTCATGAAAACTATCTACAAAAATAATTAGATGACATAACTGCAACGTTATCAATTGATAGTGAAAGAATGAAATCCGAGTACATACCAACACATATTATGGATAGATAGATAGAGATCGCAATATAAACGATTATCTCCTCTAAATACAAGAAAATTCTCTTTAAAAAGTAATTTTGTACCATCTATTAGAGTCCAATAAGTTATTATATTCTTATAGATATTTCTCTTTCTAACCAAACCAAATAATTAGCAGGACACACTCCTCATGTAGCTCATCAACTTCCATTTGTAAAAGTTAATGGAATGACAGCTAAAATTTGCACCCATTAGATCAATTACCAAGTACTTTTTTTTTTTGATCATCAAGTACTTTAGGTACACAACTTTAGTAAGTAGGGTCACACGAATATTCTTTGTTTGGCAATTTTTTGTGGAGATCAAGTATTTGTAATTCACTAATCTACATCAACATCAAAATTCCAGCCAGGCCACAAAACCTTTGGGCTTTAATTGAAAGATTAGTACCTTAGGAAAAACAATGGTACTTTTCCAGGAAAATAAAAAAACACGGGTGAATTTATGTTATAAACTTCTTGTCCCGACTGAAGAAAAATCAATATTTTTTTTCAATAAAATCTTAGAAACCCGTAGGAATAGATTATACTTAGAAGATGAGAATAAATATTTACAATAGATTAATTAAACCAGAAGGTGATTAATTAATACCTTTGAAAAAAGACAGATTAATTAATTCCTAAAAAAACAGAAAAGGACAGGGAGATTTTAACAAGCAACGAACACATTTAACGTTAATGAAACCCCGAGGAAGCATCCGAGAACGACGTCGTCACGCACTGTCTCACCTCCTTTGCAATCACATCCCTCATCACATCCCAAAACCCCGCCGGAAAATTCTCGGTCTTTCTCTCCGGCAGCTCATAACCCACCACTCCCGGCGGCGCCAATGACAAAGTCGTCATTGGGTCAAAATTATCAGAATCGGAGAAAGTCCGATCAGCCACTCTAATATTATCAGAATTCATGAAAAACCCAGATCCTGATTCACTCTTCAAATCACCACCGTCCATTCTCTGACCATCTTGTTCATGGATTTGTAGATATTTTCTCTTCAACGTCGAGTTCCAATGGTTCTTGACAGCATTATCAGTCCGACCCTGAAGCAACCGGGCAATGGTGGCCCACCGGTTACCATACTTAGCATGAGCGGCCAAGATGATCTCGTCCTCCGCCGGAGAGAACGGACGGTGCTCCACATTTGGGCTGAGCTGGTTGCACCACCGGAGCCGGCAGGACTTTCCGGACCGACCCTTTATGT
This sequence comes from Ilex paraguariensis, assembly GCA_963454935.2. Lineage (NCBI taxonomy): Eukaryota > Viridiplantae > Streptophyta > Magnoliopsida > Aquifoliales > Aquifoliaceae > Ilex > Ilex paraguariensis. Next base: position 2,568 of record CAUOFW020009457.1, read on the forward strand.
ACTTGCTTATCAGGGTCCAGTTTCGCGCCCCGTATCGGTCCACAAGGCGGGTCAGAATCTTGTCCTCCTCTGCGCTCCAAGGACCTCTGATTCTCTCTGGTTTGTCTGTGTCTCTTCGTGTCTTGTTACCGGACAGTGAAGAGTCTGAGGAAGACGAACCGGATGATGAAGAAGTAAGTGATGAGCACCTGTTGAGTGCTTCCATTTCAGGAAAAAAAAAAAAGGCAATGGTCTTTAGTGAGGGAAACAGAGGGTTGTGATGTGAAGGGGTGGGGGTTGAATGTAGTTCAGAGCTGGTGGTGGCGTTGAAAGGGAAGAATGCCTTAGTGGGTCTGCAAGACTCTGTATATATAGATAGAGAGGAGTATATTTTGCTTGCAGAAACTGCAGGGAAAGAGGGGTGCCAGTTTGATCAAAAAAAAAAAAAGAGGGATGCCAGTTTTTTTTTTATATTTGATGGAATTGACTTAAAATTTGTATATATTTTTAAAATTCTTACTTTCTTTCTTTTTTTTTTTTTATTAAAAAGGATGGTCAAGAGCAAGCACATAGCAACCTTTCGTGATGTTATGTTGAGATTCTCACCCACCGTAGAATGTTCAATTTGAACTATAACTACTGAGTAAGGATAATCGACGATCAAGTCTATTACCACAATACCACCACAAGTAAGTTGAACATTCAGACCATCTATTTTAAATTCTAACTTAGTTAAGTTATTTATTTGACAAATTTAGGTGTTTTTGGGGTTGTGTAGTAATAATTATATATTAAATACTTAGATTTAAATTTTTAAATTTAATTCAAATTTATGTAATTGAAATTGAATCAAAGTGGAATCAGGTTTGGGAACAGGGGGTGGAGTGGGTTTGTTCTTGGAAACTACCTAGTGTCAAGCTGGTAGGGGTTCGAACCCGAACAATGTGCACCCCATTGTAATATGTATTTGGGATTGTGTTTCTGTGAGCAGATTTTTGTCCCCATTGAGGGAATGACGATTTTGGCAATTTCTAGAAGTTTCCGTAAGTTAGCATTGGACTTAAATTACTTGAAAATCTCCGGAAAGATTTTGATATGCATCCATTGAATCTGGTGATATGAATCGGATTTTTCTTCTAATCCACCATACAGTTTTTTTAGATAATGTAAATAATGTACACGACCAATCTAGCAACACAAAATGCATAAGTGGAAGATATTAAATTCTGAATATATATTTTTTAGAGCAATATTTTTATGAATACAGTCAATAACTTAATTCAATATATACATTAAATTAGTTGTTAATTTTTTTTTATTTTTTTTGAATGAAGCTCATTTTTAATCTAACAATTGTAATTTATTAGAATCTTAAATTATATCCAAATAACTTTTTTTAATCTTAAATATGATATTAATATTTACATAATACAATAAAAGATATCGATAGACGGGTGGAGAGAAATATACAAGAGGATACAACATATCCTTTTAAAGAGCAGATATAAGAAATTAATCATTACCATTGGCAAGAATTAATCCTTAGTTTTTTAATTGTCCAATCATAAGAAAACTAAGATTAACCAATTAATCACAAGAGAATTATGGTTAACCAATTAAAATATGTTCAATTGGTTCAATGTCGAGTTATAAGGAGATTGTACTACCGAAGTAGATTGTTGAATTTGTAGTGCTTGGTGTAGGGTGAATCTAACATTGAAAATTTAGCAAATTTTGAAAACTTTGCATCAAATGTCTTTAGATAGCAGTAATGTACTTTTTATCATTTTTCTCCAAGTTTATGTCCCACAATGAATTTATTAATGAAATTTTGGTCTAATAATACTTCTTATCTTATGAAAATTTTGACTTTTCAGGTCAATGATTCAAGTTTCCCTTCCCAAAAAAAAAATATACATAAAATTTTTTTTTTAAAAAAAAAGTCCCAAAATGAGAATAAAAAGTGACAAGTTGAGCCATTTAAAGAAATTTTATTGTGAAAGATGAGATTTTAAATCCTTCAAGGGTCAAAGTAAAAATATAAAAATCTTGTAAGGGACAAAGTGTTCATTATTGAAGAAAACAATACAATCATTCCCGTACTTGGCTCCCGATCTTATCAGGAGCGTTTAACACATGACAGTAAAATGTCCGAGCTGTAAGTCATCATACGCTTAATAACAACAAAACACTTTTTAAAACGTCAAGTGGGGCCACCTACTTTTGACTACTTTGCAGCTTCCAGACATCTACAGCTGTAATTCCAAATGTAGAGTTTGATCAAGAAAATGAACCGCTCTGATCAACTTCAGACCCACTAACAGGCTGGACGAATCTCACGTGATGCGGGTTTGAATCGCTTTGACTTTTAAGAGCTGTTTAGGAATATGTAACTGGTCCCACTCGCCAGTTAGGAGCGTGAATGTCAAAAAAAAACAAGAAGCCAAATTGAACCAAAATGATGACAACCCTTAAATAAGATTCGGTTCATGACCCAAAAAAAAAAAAACACGATTATGAACCTGAAAAATGATTTTTTAATATCGTATTTTTATTTTATATTTTCGTATTAATTTATTATTTTTAAAATCAATAATTAAAAATTAAAATTTACAACTCGGTCAAATTCTACATGGTTAAAAGATTTAGTACAAATTAACCTATAATTGTTGATTTTATTTTTAATTAATTTAAACTATTTATTATAGAAAATAAGAAAGTAATCTAAATAATTAAATAAAATATTACACGTGTAATATCTTTATTAGAAAAAATAAAAAAGAAATTTGTGGTACTTAAAGCAATGTTATAAGAATATAATTTGGAGAGGCAATTAAGAAACATAATTCATTGCAATTATTAAATTAATTATTAGTTCTAATATTAGATAAAACTTTTTTTTTAGTCCAACGCAATTGATTAAGTATTCAAATTAAATTATTAAATTAAATACATAATATATATATATATATATATAAAGGAAATGAAAACTTAAACTTTTAATTTTAAGAAGACAAAATCTTTATAAGATAAAAAATATCATTGTAATAAAGACTCGTTTGTATAATATTTATTTTTCATTATTAAAGTGGTACACAAAGATAGAACATAACGTGGCAAGTTAGACATTAATAATTTCTGAAAGATGCCCTCTTGATTATCAAAAAAAAATTAAGGTTATTATATCTTTATTGTATCAAACAATTTCATAAAAATAATATTATTTAGCCTGAATTAGTTGCAATAATTTGTTGAACCAATGAATTACAATAATTAAATTGGTAGAGAATCCAAAAGAATTATAGAATCTATTGTTAATTTATTAATAATTATATTAACAAAATAGATACAAATAAAATTGATCATTTAATGGTGGTGCATTTGTTGTTAGAAAGTAAAAACGGCAAAGATAAATATAACCGTGTAGTGTGATTAGGGAAGTGACCTGTAATTATTCTCCAGCCGCCCACGTGGCAAAATTAATTTTATATTGGAAACACACGGTAAACCTTTTTCAGCGAGGCAACTTTAGCGAGCAGTTTAGGCAGTTGATAACAGGACTGACTACCCAAGTATTGCAAAGTCGATCCACAATTAGTTATCTGAGTTAAATTATGTATTTATATTATTTTTTTATTTTATTTTTTATTCATATTAAATATTAAAAATTTATTATTTTTTTTATTTTTCATATTTTCTACCAAATACAAAAAAGAGAAGGAGAAATTTACCAGAAAAAAAATTACTACCTTACCACTATTATAAATTTTATGGGTTCTTTTATAAATTTTTTAGGTTATTTTATAATTTTATGGTAATTTGTGAACAATTCAAAAAAGTACTAGGATTGATCTTAAGCTATTACAAAAGTTATAAATTAACATAAAAATTTTAAATTTTTCTGTTGCAAGTGAATCACAAACTTATATTAAAACCTACAACAATTATAAATTTTAGAGTTATAATATCAATTTTTTTAATTCCATAATTTTATCTAAAAGAAAAAAAACTCCTCCCATAAAAATAGAAATTATATCACTCATATTTCCTACCATTTAATCTTTCATTCATCTGACCAAAAACAATCTTTCATGCATCCTAACAAACATATGATAAAGGTACACGAAAAAGTGCTTTGGGGTAGTGGGACCCATTCTTACGTTAACAATACAGCTGCTGCCAAAGCCAGCTGGTCACTCACAGACTTGCCGGACAGTCCTCAGACAAAACGAAACAACCCCAATAGTTTCGCTTCACTGTCCAACTATGACGGTGTTTGTTGTCTACTGTCGGTTGCATTCTTTGTGGGGCCCCACCACGGATTCAGGTTTTTTTTGAGAGATATTGTTCATACTTCACTGGCCAATAGATTGATTTGAGCCGCTTGATCTTTGAAGCTTACCGTGGGGACAAGGGGTGTTGTACTTGTCCCCCCCTTCCAACCAATTTGTCGGTTCTGTTTTGGCCGCATACAACGTATTATGGTACTCCCCAATTCCGAGTGGGACACTACTTTTTTGTCTTGTTCTTCCTCGTAGTCAACTAAATCGGTTTTGATTGTTGATTTTATAATGAAGAATGAGCAGTGGACCGTGGTCCCATGTACCAGTTGCCACAGATAGGTTGTATATTCAATCATCTGCCACCGCTACGGTAAATTGCAAACTATTTCGTTACAGCTATGCTCTGTTTGATATTGTAGGAGTTTGACCAAACTTTTCAAGTATTTTATTTTTTATTAATTTATGCTCTATTTGTTAAGATAAAAAAAAATAGAAGAATAAAAAATTCGAAGGATGAAAAGTTAGAGAGATAAATAAAATATCATATTTGGTAAGGAAAGAAAGTAAGAATGAGAAAAAAATGGATAGATTAACTTTCCTTCCAATTTACCAAAGTTAATTGGAAGAAAATTAGATAGAAAGTTAATTATTTGTGTTGAGATGTATCTTATTTGTCTATATATATATATATTATGTATACATTAATTTCATATAAAAATATATTGATAAAATATGTATATATATATATATATTTTTTTTTTTTAAAATTAAAAAAAAATATTTGTTCATCTTAATTAGGGGTGAAAATTTTCGACTCAACACGATTACACGACTCAAACTTAACACAAATTTTATAACATGAACTTGATTATAACTGGACACGAACTTGAAAATAATCTGACACGCGAACAAGAAATATAAAAGACTCATAATTTTATGACTCAACACGAATCTGACACGACATGACTCGATTGTCAACCCTAATCTTAGCCATCACAAAAAAAAATTAAAAAAAAATAAAAATTAATCATTTTTATTTTTCATCCATCCAACCAAACACAAAGGAAAGAAAGTGTATCATTCCTACTTTTCATCCTTGAAGGATAGAAAGTGTATTTCTCATATTTTCCATTCTTTTTACTTTTCATCATTCCTACCAAATGGAGCATTAGTGTTAATTTTTAATTGGAATTTTAATGGATTTAAGAGTTTTGACGCAAAAAATATTTTAGTTAATTTTGAGTAGTTTAATTAAAGTTAAAATAGGATTTGAGTTATTAGTTTTTTAATATAGGTTTAGACCTTTTTAATATTTAATGTCTTTATTAGTAAGAGAATGACATAACTTTGTTGGCTAATAAGAAGATTGGTTTGGTTTTAACGTGAAACTTACTAATATGTGCTTGTGCTTCGGTTTTCTTCTTTAATTTTCCCTTTGATTAAATAATTGTGTGTGAGAGATTATTTAAGTGTTAGATATTATTTTTTAAGATCCTACAGATATGATAAAAAAAATAAAAAGATAGAAAGTTGGAGGAGTAAATAAAATATTATATTTGATAAAGAAATAAAATAGAAAAGATGAAAAAGTAGATGAATGAATTTTCCTTCTAACTCACAAAAATCAATTGATCTAAAATCAGAAAAAAAGTAGATGAAAAATTAATTATTTGTGTTAAAATGTATTTTATTTGTCTATATATTTTTTGATATATACATATATTGTGTATATATTTTATTTGTCTATATATGTTTCATATATAAATATAATGATAAATATGTATTTATATTTTTTAAAAAATTTAAAATAAAAAAATATTTTTTCATCTTAGTTAGGGGGAAAATTTTCGACTCAACACGATGAAACAACCCAAACTCGACACGAATTTTATGACACAAACTTAATTATAACTCGACATGAACTCAAAAATAAACACGAATATGAACCCGAACACAACATAAAAATAAATAGGTCAATTTGACACCGTACGATTAGTTAAATGAGTTGAGTTAGGTTTGATTAATGTTCGATATGAACCTGCAGTGACTTGACACGTATTTGACACGACATAATTCGATTTGTCACCCCCTAATCTTAGCAAGCACAAAAAAAAAATTATTTTTATTTTCTATCCATTCTATCAAACACAAAGGAAAAAAAGTATATCATTCTTACTTTCTTTTCTTGAAGGATACAAAATATATTTATCATACTTTGCATCTTTCCTATCAAACAGAGAATTAGGGGTGTCTGGGTTGGGTTGGTTCATAGGACTAATTATTCGGCCCAAAAAATAGGTTTAAAAATCGATAAATTTAATAGTTGATTCGTCTGAACGCAAGTTCAATGTCTTTTAAGAAATAGTTTATGTTTGCCCCGTGCCCATTATGTGGCCCATTTATCCGCCCACAAAAAAATGATTAAAACTCAGTCCAAGAATCCGGCCGCCTAGCTCAGTTCGCCTGTCCATCCAATTTTTTTTTTTAAAAAAAGTGACCATTGAAAGTTAAAAATACATGTATTAAGTATACATCGTATGTTTTCATGTAAACATACAAGTTTTAGGGTGCATTTTGAATTACTTATGAAATTCAAAAAATACTTTTTTAATAAATGTTTATCAAAAGTGTTTATAAGAAAATTTTTTTTTATTAAATAAGTATTGTTTGAATATTCAATATTTAAATTACTTAAATTAATATATTTTGTAAAAAACACGTTTGGATGTGAAAACACTTATTTGTGTCACAATTGTTAATAACATTGCATGCACATATACAAACATACGCTACACATATAATGATACCAAAAGAACATCACCATGTTTAGAGAGACTCGAATCCCAAAAAAAAAGAAAAAAAATTGTAGACAACGCAGATTTGGCAAAGCCACCACATAGACCTCGACATCAGCGCAGCCATGGATGCACAACCCTAGACTCTTCTGTCATCGAACTACCTATCTTCTTAGGCCAGCAGAAAAAAAAAAAAAAACACATTGTCAAAACATGTTTCATATTCATTCTCATCTCTGAAGTGGTATCAACTGAAGGGCTGAACTCAGAATTTCCACTCCCCTTCCACTGGATCATAAGCAACAAATTCACCACCTTGCTCTGCCACCTTCTTGATTAGCATCTCTCTGTACTTATCAACCTTTGGTCCATCTATGTACTGTTGTTTCCCTCTCTTTTTGTCAATGCATTTGATGTTAAGAAGAGCTGCCTCTGCAGGCTTGTTAAGACCTTGCCCCACTGGGGGTTTCTTGCTGTCATCCATATACACAATCGCCTCACGGTTATTAAACTGGACATGGGATTCAAGATCAAGTTGCCGCACATCTGTCTCCCCCAAAAACTTGATGTTGCCATAGCCACGTTGTCCAACCACAAACTCCTTGACACGGCTGTAGAACCCTGGTTCAGTCTTTCCTTTGTTGCCAACTCCTGGATTTGAGGTTCTGTGTAGTAGTTAGAGTGGCGGAGCTTTGGCACTATTGGTTCTACATCAGCTTCATGCTGATGAATACCTGCATCCTGACCATCTTTGCATCCGGGGACTTCAATGCATGAACCTTCCTTTTTGGTGGAATGATCATCACGCATCCCATTAGGCTTAAGGTTGAGTTTGGCTGAAATAACACCGGCTTCACTTGTGCCATTGTCACCTATATTTCCTGCAAATTTGCAGGCAAAAAAATGTTGAATAAGCATAGCCATAACATTAGTCAATTAAATCTGTTTAACTATAAAACATGAACACATAAGGTTGTCTAAAACTATGAATTACTATCTCTGACATATCTTTTATTCTGCAAAAGATCAGAATCGTGTATCCTCTATTATAACACAAAATAAGAGGAGCCATGAAAATGGCAGAAATTTGCACGAAAGAAAATCACATATAGGAATACTTACCATTCTCATACACATGATAATATTTATGATTCAACGTAGGCAATTGCTTTCCATTAGCCCTCAGGGGCCACTGTTCTGAAAAATGAAGGATAAAAGCTCTTGGGTTCTCCCTTGGAACCAATAAAGCATTTCCCTTGGATGTGCTAAGAGTTTCCTCATCACTACTAAAAAATGGCACCTGTACACAATAATCAAACAACAGCATTAATGTTTCACATTTCCATACCAATTTTCTTTTTATTTTTCTTCATTTTTTTTTGGAAGGGGATATTGGATGTTAGAGGAAGGGAGACATCAGGATTTCAACTTTGTCCATATAAACTGCAACTTGTGTTGTAATTCTCACCTTTGGACCATTGCTTCTAGGGTCATATTTCTGAGCAGACAACCTACTGCGTCTTGTTCGGATAATCAACAACGATTTAGTTCTGACAGAAGCAGGCTTGTCCAAAACCTGTATTGGGAAGAAAAGACAAATGCTTATATGGTGCACGAAAAAAACCCTTAAAATTTCTAGTTTTTCCTAACAACTGTTGCTAAGTAGCTCTCTAAACATGGTGATATTTCAAGTTTTTCCTACTGCGGTAGAAGCCCGTGCACAACCAAAATCTTCTTCCTTCTCACCACTGGCCATCCAGTCTGATCATGGATCAACAATAATTTCCCTTCTGTAGTCAAACTCCTCATTGAGAAATCAGTGGACCTCCTCGACTGAACAGCATACAAAGCCAAAAAGTCTGCTACCCCGTTAGCTTCACAATATATGTGAGACATTCTAGCATCCAAACTCCCCAATATCTCACAAATTCTCCTTAAAACCCTTCTACATTTCCATGGAGTCGCAGCCTTCCCATGAACCATCATCACCAGAATCTGAGAATCAGATTCAATCAGTAAAGGGTAATCCCCCAGCCCATACTGCACCAAATTCAGGCCATCAAACAAAGCCTTACACTCAGTCTGCATGTTAGAGCCTTCCCCATAAAAAATCGAAGCAACAGCTACCATACGACCTTCAGCATTCCTCAACACCTTTTTAAGTAAACGGCTCCCTCAGAATTAATAACTTTTCTTATGAAGTTCGTTTAGGTATATTAACAAACAGGTAACAGACATGAAAGATGTTACATATATGTCCAAAGAATTAGGGAAGACCGAGTGCATAAACAAGAACTAAGCTAATACATCTAAGCATCAAATCCAACTACGTAGCCTAGACCATTCAACTTAATCTAAGGGCATACCGCATACCCCAATATCGAAGTGAAAAGCAAGCAATCATAAGGTTCAAGTGAAGTAAAGATCACCCAAAGAAAACAGAAGCTAGACGTTGAAACAGAGTTGTCACAAATAAGAATAATCACAAGAACAAACTCACATTGATCAGACTTGAATCTGAATCCTCTGATACACAAGGCTAGCGCGAGGCAGAGATAGAATGGAGAGAGAAAGGAGTCGTCGAGATATCGCCGGTGATCGCCTACCTCTCCGGCATCGTCCTTGTAGTCAGTCACCAAAATGGAAAAAGAGCTGTTGATAGACCCATGGGAGGAGATGAGTTATCGGGAGAGAGAGTCGACGTGTTGGGAGAAAAAAAAAAAAAAGGTAGACATGGTTGGGCGAAGTGGTTTTGAATAAGTAAAAGTTATATTTTTAAACTTTTAATTTTGGGCAAATGGTTTTTACTTTTTTAAAAGTATTTTTAATAAGTTAATTCAAACACTATTTTTTTTTATAAAAACACTTATAATAAATCAAAAATTCAAAAAACACTTTTTTTTAAAGTTAATTCAAACACACACTTATAGGGTAGAGTTGTGTAAATTTAGTCAGGATATGTTCATTGTATTGTGATGTATTTTTTTCCTTATTCATAAATAAAATTATTTATTATATTATCTATTTTGATTATATTTTTAATTCAAAAATATAATTTACAAAAATATTAAGTTGAAAACTTTTTAAATGAATATATACAAAAACCTATACAGGGAGTGACGAATTGAGTTACGGGTAGTTTAACCCTATTCGAAGCTTGGCTTAGTTGACCCGATAACTCATTCGAGCAAGGATATTTCGTCAAGGTCGACGTACCTGTATCAGATATGATACTCATCGGATACTCGATGATACGTATCGGATACGCATCATCTGTATCCGTATTCAATTTTAAATTAACTCTTTCTTTGGAGTTCACATACAATATAAAACATCAACAAAATTTCATCTAATTTTAAAGACACGAGTGCTTTTTAAGTATTATATATTATTACATGTTAAGAGGGTATAAAAAAAATGAGTCACTTACACTATACTTTTGAAAATAAATACTTGTAAAATCAACTAGTTAAATGTTGTTATGATTCCTATAATTTGTCATGTTTATTTTATGAACATATCATAATGAGACGATATTACATCATTTTCACGGTAAAAATTTTAAATTTTACTTACTAATGTTAAAGAATTATTGAAAAATTGTAATTTCTAAATCGTTAAATAATAATAAAATATAAAATATATTTTATTATAGACGTATCTTGGCCGTACCCGTATCTTATTTTTTTTAAGTTTTATCGTATCACCGTATCCGTATCGTATTGTACCCGTGTCATGTATCTGTGTCTGTGCTTCCTAGACGTAAAATAATGAATCTAGTCTAACTTAATGAAAAATATGGAAGAGAATCACTATATAATTTGACCGATTCGATTACAGTATTAAAATATAATATTTTATTATTGTATTTTTATTTTTTTTTCTACTAAATATGGCACTTGTGAAAAACTAACTACGTCAATTCATTTTTCGATTTGTATTTGTGGTCGTGTTTTTAGGAATACGATAATCCAAATAGATTCAATAATATCCAAATAATTTAGATATGCATTAGCGATGGTTAAAATGAATGATATTTTATCCTTAATTTACGTATTATTGACTATAAAAAATAGTGGAAAGTTATAAGTATATGATTATGATTGAATATTTGGTCCATCAAAATAAGCTCAATACTCATTTTCCTTTAATTTGTTATAGTGTCATCCTTTCTCCTATCATAAACTTCATGTTTAAGGTGAATGGTGTAAATTGAAGTTAAATATTCAAACTTCTTGAATGAGGTTTGACAATATATTACTTTGTAGTTAGATGGTTAAAAGAGGTTGACAAATATGTCTATGCCAAATTTATTCAAAGAAATAAGTGGATGAAATTGAAATAACTCGAACTTGCCCTAGTGGGCAAAAGGTAGGTGGAGAGCGTAAATATTCTCATCAACTAGTGTGCCTATTTTTTAGACTAGACTTAAGTGTCCAGCAGTGGAAAAATACTGCAGTTATTTATAGCACAATACTTGGGTAAGTTAGATTGAGCTTGTATGAGGGTCTCGCATCGACTTACAACTGCCTCAATCACATTACAACTGTCTCAATTACGGTGATAGTGGTGATTACTCATTGCAAGTCTCGTATCTCATCATTAATTAGATAGATATGACGTTTTTTCAAATGTAGCATGGACTTGATCCTCGAGGAGGGGTGTGACAATCGAGGTCAAAGAGGTACTCCTAAGGTCCAAAGTCGCAATTGGTCACCATGGGACCGTGACTGTGAGAGGGCCATGCTCACGGTGCCCACAACACAACCCTGCCCGAAGTCTTCCCTTCATTCTCTAGACCCTTCCTTGAGGCCTATATCGAGTTGTCCATTAAAAAAAAATCACATAGTTTTTGTCTTTTAGCCATTAATCCCCATGTCCTAACATCACCGTATGTTAATCTGGACCAGTGATCCCAGTTTCTTTAAAAATCCCTCTGAATCCCAGTCAAACATGTCTCAATGGACGGTGAGCCATACATTAGGAGACCTACTCGAACAGACTAAACTTTCGAGCCCCTGCCTAAGACTGAGATTGACAATCATACTTGCTCGCCTCTGTTACTCAGTTTTTCTTTTGCGGAGGGGCATACTTCCCAATCCTCGGACTGGGCCAGTTGAGCAAAAATGTCCCTTTGGTTGACTTTGCCATGACAAAGATCCGATGGATTCTAGGTTCTAGTTTTTATACCTTATCTTTGTAGTAGAGAAAACGAGTCAGATTAAGATTGTCCCTAGACTTTTGCGCTAACACTCTTGTTCGTTCTTGGTCAACGGTACATTTTATTACTTTCAATGTAATGAGGTTGTGTTCTGCTCTTTTGCGTTGGTGTCTACCGTGACACTGGAGTGCTATCGCGATGCTAGTGGATATCGCGACATTGTTGTTCTTACAAATCTTGGTGACTCATGTTGGGATCTACTGTCATATGAACTGATGACTCTTTGTCATTTGTTTTTTTATATTGTGACACGTGTCTTTAATTTATAATATACTACTTGCTCTAAGAGTGGTACACCTGTCAAATTAAGGCTGTTTCCCCTACTCCCTCGTTCACCAACATGGAATATTTAGGCTGGAAAACACCAGACAAGAGGCTACACTAAGGTTGGTATTAATGGAGCACTTAGAAACCCCTATCTTAATTTAAAGCCACAAATCCGTGTTCCATTTATTAATATTAACAGCAACAACTACACAAATTAACACGCCGACGCATTTGTGCCCCCACATAGAAACAAACTAGCCGCAGAAGAATACAATAACGGAGCCTCTCCCCCCCCCCCCCCCGCACCAAAAAAAAAAAAGAAAAAAAAACCCCACACTCCCATGGACGGAGTCAAAAATTTTGCTTAAAATGGACACTTTAATTATGCATTTTAATTTTTTTTCCTTCTAACCAATCACACGATATAACATATTTATATTTATTATATTATATTTGATATATAAAGTCCATTTAACATAAAAAATTCTAAAAAAAAAATGTATATTGCTATGGGCGGAGCCATAAATATCTATGAGTGAAAAACATAGAAATAGAATTTTTCTCTGTTTTTTCTCTTGTTCTTGTGGTTGGGTCGTGGGCAGTGGGTAGTGGGCAGCTAGAAGTGAGTAATACAGAGAGAAAAAAAAAGAAAAATAAAATAGGTTTTAGTCAAATGGGCCAAAAGTTTTGTTTTTTAATGATGGTGGGCCAAAAATTTTGTTTTTAATGTTAGATTAAAAATTTTGTTTTTAGTGAGTTCTATTTTTTTGTTTGAAATGGACTTAATTGTTTAATTATTTTGGGTAAATAATGTGAACCTAATATAAATGAGGGGACACACATAATATATATATATAAATATATAATACATATATCTAATTAATAAAAAAAAAATGAGGGGGCCACGTGCCCACCCTAGCTCCTACCTCCCTCCGCCAATGGCACCCCCACACACCGCACATTCAAAAAAAATCCCAAAGACTATGTGGTTTCACATTACTTTTTTTTACCCGAATGAGCTTTTTGACATTACGATAATATTAAAAAAGGTCAGATTTACATGACTTCATGACTTTTATCTAAATATGCGATTCTCACTGTAGTTGCTCTAATAGTCTATTTGGCCCGATAGATGAAAAAATAGAGAGATAAAAAGTGAGAGTAATACACTTTGTATTATTCAAGGAAAGAATCATTATTTCCCAACTTTGTTTTTGATTTTTTGGTAAGAGGGATGAAAAATAAGAATGATTGATTTTTTTGTGTTTGGTAAGATGGAAAAAGTATCTTTTTTTTTATATTTTTTGTTAAAAAATATAATTACATATTTTACCATTATATCTATATATGAAATTAATATATTCATAATATTTAATTGATAAATATGATATATGTATATATCAAAGAATATACAGACAAATAACATATATTTTAACACACATAATTAATTTTTTATCTATTTTTTTCTCCTAATTTTGAAAAGATTGATTTTACCAGTTAGAAAAAAAGTTTATCCATAAACTTTTTCATCTTTCCTATTTTTCTATTTTACCAAATATAATATTTTATATATATTTACAACTTTCCATCTTTTTATTTTTTAATTGTAACAAACTAAGGATAAGGTTGACCCTCTCCTCTCTACCCTATTGTGTTCATAGTAGCTATCCCACACGAAAGCTAAGATTGTTAGGATTAGTCAGATTCTTGACTGTTCTTTTTCTTAATCTGAGGTTCCGGCTCCCAGCCGTTAGGACTCTATTCGGCTTCTAACCCATTGAACAGGAGAGTCCAAAACTATTTCCAGTGTTTGGGACTACAATTGCGATTATAGTTGGTGACTCTATCGGATTAGATCATCTCAACTTAGAAATTTACTAATTCCAATCATCTAATTTCAACGTCATTGTAACCCCCTAACAACACACACATGTTTTGACTTATCAAAAAAGTGAATTTTCAGTGACCAGAACAAAAAAAAAAAACGAATATTCTAAATTGACAAGATCTGAATCCGAATTTGAATCCAATCTGGTTGATACAAACTGGAAGTTGTAATAACGCAGGATGTTGTTGGATCCTTCAAGAGAATGGGTAGAGAAGGCTGGTCCTGGTTGATACACACTGAGAACCCAACTCAGTGGTCATTTCATTCCTACTATGACACAGCACATACTCAAAACTATTGCGTCCAATTGCGGAGGGTGTGAATTTATTTCAGTGACACACCCAACTTACATCAACACCTTGCTATTGAATATTTGGGTTCAGACCAAAATCCTCTTCGATAGGATTGTTAATCAAGTTGAACCTGTCGACCGTTTTTCTAAATGAGTCTAAAAATTTGTTCAAATTCAACTCGTTTAAAAAATAAGCTGAGCTCGAGTAACTCAACTATTTTACATATAAACAAGACAAGTTTGCGAGTTCAAGCTGAGGTTTTTAGGATCGTTTTCTAAACAAGTCTGAAAAATTATTCGAATTTGATTCATACGAGTCTAAGTAATTCAGCTCAATTATCGGTCATAGGTTTGGAGAAGATCAGGGCTTGGTTCACTTGTGACCCAATTAGAGGTGGAACAATATATGCTAACATTTCACAATTCTTGGGCCTGTTTGAAATAAATTCTGAGACTTTTTTGGCTATAATATAACAACAATAACTTTGCTGAGAAATTAATAAGTTCTTTGCAATTAAGAAAATATGGTCCTGAAATTTCTAAAACTGCATGCTGTAGTGGGAAGGCCTGGTATTAACCAGCACAGAGCATGAGGATTCTGCCTATGCGGGTTTTAGGAGAGTGAAATGTACACACCTTGATCAGGGTAGATCTGATGCCCAATAGCCTTTCTAGAATAGAACAAAGTGGCTAAGGGAGAAAACTTGTTACTGTTCTGGTATGTTGATTATGCACTAGTCTCTTTGGGTATCCAGAATGCTTCATCCTGGATGCAAGGAGTTTCAACTCCCTATTCATCCTCTCTAATTCCATAGCAGAGAAGTTGGTTAGTAGAAGTCGTAAAATCCCACCAATTAAGCCCTAAGCCCTAAGCAATACCATCATCTTCCTCGAAAAGTGAAATGAAACAACAATTTTGTCCTTCAGAGCTTCTAGAGATACATTTTGGTACCAGGGTATTTTTGGATTGCATTTCACTTACTAAAGTATTGCAAAGAATAGTTTTTTCCCTCATCACTATAATTCCCCAGGCAAATCATCCAAAATGAGTCCAAATTCGAGACAAACCTTTTGTGTTTGTTGCATATATACAAAGAGAAGGTGGATAATATGCCTGTAGCTTAATCACATGATGTTTAAAGAACTTTTAAAAATGTGAAAGATAATAGAGAGAATAATTTGAAGAAAAAAGAGAGCACAAGACAAACATATACGTGGTTTGACGCATTGTACTAAAAGTCGAATAGACTACATCACAATTACCAAATTACCTCTAAATCAGGTTGGGGGAGATTATTAATATCAAAGTTTGAAAGAACAGAGCTTCCCATTTGTCCCCAAGTGGTGAAGTACAAAAAGACCATGTAAATCAATAGTTCAATACACAGGCTATTTGTATTCTCTTATCCCTGAACAAACTTTAAAGAGCATGATGAGATGATCTTTTTCTTTTCTTTTTTTTTCAAGCACTAACACCTACGCTTGTACATGATTTCTAATGGACTCTGAGAAAGAAAATGCTCAATTCTTGGCCTGATGCACCATCTGGATTTATCATGTACCATGCTTCAGAATCCTTTGATCCAACCACCCTCTCAAATCTTGCCCTAATGTATGTCAATTCCCCATCTCCGGTATCCTTTTCGGACGGGCTCGGAAGAACACCTGCACCCATTGACACCCCCCTCAGGAGCTGCATAACGTGAAGCTCATCATCAGTCATATTAATTCTCCTTATAGAATAACCAGTCTTTCTTCCATTGAAGTACACTGCCCAAACAAACTCTTCTAATACCTTCTTTTTGTGAGTCTTAGTCTCACTTTCTAGTGCAATTCTGACTATGTCCGATGTCATTTCTTTGTGAAATGCACTTGTTAGCATTGGTAGCTCTATGACAAAGATGGGCATTCTATGAGGGTCCTCTTGTATGGCAAGGCTCACTCTCCCTTTCCGGTATCCAAAAAGGGTTCCGGTGGTGGCTCTGTCCGTTAGTAGAGGTTTTCGTGGTCGGCCCAATAGCGCCACCATCTTGCACCCTGAGGTTAACATGGGAAGGAGTTTGAACATGCGAAAGAGCCCTCCTGTGCTGCTCTTTGATTTCTTCTTGCTGGTGCTGCTATGAAGCAATGATAATAAGGCTGAATTTTCCATTTGGTGGAATGGACTGGAGTGCACAGATGGCATTGGAGGACCTTGTTTGAGGTTTTGAATTCAGGGTATGAGAATGCTGTGTCGGGGATGAGTTTAAGAACAATATCAAGTGAATATATATATATAGAAAGGTTTGTGAAAAGGATAAAGGAGAAGTTAGGAAGGTTGTTGGTTATGTTGTCCTTTGGAATCTTTCGAGTGTGGAAGAAAGAGGACCTCTCACTTAAGGGAGAAAGGGAAAAGAGGCTTACTTTTTTCTTTGTCAAATGTAGGGTTTTGTTAATGGTCTTGCGCCATACTTCTAAATTGTGTAACTAGTATTAGAACTTGTTGAACCATAACCGGCCCATTTTGTAGTCAAGTTCATGTCATGTCGGGTTCTTGGCATGTATAAGTTATTTTTTGTCAGGTTCACATTGTGTTTAGTTGAGTTCCTGTTGATTCATTTATTAAGGGGCGGGTGAGACAGCTGGTTATGACTTGAACCTGCAAACTAAGGTCATATTTGCTTGTCCGATTGGCAGATCATATTGAGATTTCCTAACCATAGTGAAATGCTTTTGGGAGTTGATAGCTAAAGCTTGATGTGACCAAGTTAAGTGATGGAAGAGAGGGAGTATTGAATGTGATAAGATAAGGGTGGTCGGACCACAAGCTGTGGGGAAGGAGAGGAAGAAAAAACTCTTGAAAAGATTGAAAAAGTACTCTTCTGATGCTGTTTTGCATGTGCCAGTCTGCTCACTACATGGGGTATCAGCATCACTTGCTTTTATGCTTTTACAATCCCATTCACAAACCCTTAACAGGTTCAGCCCATCTATCCCCAAACACTTCTCCTGGCATCAAATGGGAAGTCACGTTTGCTCGACAAGTGACTCTCCCTTTCTATCACTCTCACTATACCACTAATTCTCAGTGTTTCTCCAAAACCCTATAGTCCAATTCAATGGAGGCATGTTTGGCAATGAGAACGAAGATCAAGCCTAATGGATTTAATTAGTCGAGTATACTAATCATGGCATTGAGTTCAGTAGTTTAGAATGTGAGATATGTGACAATTGAGTAACTAACGTGCGATAAGAATAATGAAACTTAAACGTTCTAACTTGATATATAAGATTATCCAAACAAAAGCTTGTAATTGTCCAAGGTAGGTCCATCAATTGTACGAATTATTTCTGATAAAAAAAAAATTGTATGAGTTATCTAAAAGAGAAAGCAGTGTCGGCTTCACCATGATAGCATGACATCTAACAAAACCACATTAATTGTGTCCCATTAGTCGTCTTCTTTTATGTATTTTATTACAGCACTAAGTTATTGTACTAGGTATTTGTACACTACAGGGCCTAGGAAATTAATTTGCTAAAGATAGGCACACAAGTTTTGTATTTACAGTTCCGCTTCTTGGATCTTAATTAATCTCTAGAATGTGTAACACCGATAAATGACTCATATTGAGTTTAACCATAATACATTATGAGAGTTTTGAGACATTGAAATACTAACCACTGAAACCTTGTCATTTGTACTATATTGACAGTTTAGATGCATACAAATACTAATAATGTTAGATCAATCACACTTGAGAAATTTTTGTCACCACCAATTTGGACCATCTAGTCCATTCTTCAGTTACATGGTGGTGGCCCATTGATTGAACATGCCTAGTTATTTATCATGTGGGGTGATTGGACAAAAAGCTACACTCAAATTAGCAAACTTTGCGTGTGAGATTGACAAACAAGCTGGGTTCCATTTTCCATCTAACCAGAAGAGTTTGGTTTTGCAGTGATGCAACATAAAGCTACTACTACACATTGCTAAATGACTTCAGCAGTGTCTAGTAGAGATTAAATATATATAGTCTTATCTTGTATAGGGAGAGATTGTTTATTGTTATCATTACACAATCAATAACAATTACATTATAATAGAATAAATATATCTCGTGTCAAGTCTCGCTTTAAACCATCAATGGTTGAGCGAGGATTAATTATTGCTCAAAGGTCACTTAGATGATATGATAGATTGATTTAATGATTCTAGCTTGGCCGATCTTCACATTTCTATGATCTTTCATAGATGGTGAACTGTAAAACATCCATCAATATCCACTTTAAGGACACTTTATATTTTTGGTCCCTGGCCTAAGTTAATGAAAAATGTACTGAACTACATGGTTTTCCAATAATCAATTTGAGTTGCCTTTATATTATTGCGCTTGGAAGAGGGGTCCAATTCCACATGTCTGCTTTCTAGCTGTTTGATGCTACACTTAAACTGCATATTAGTTTGATAAGTATGAACTCTCCAGTTGACAACTTGATATTTAGTATCTTGGTGAAGACCCACAAAGCTTGAAAAGGAAAAATACCCATCTTATCAAGCAATTATTTGTTAAAAGGTTGGAGGTCCCAAACTTTCTGGCAGCATATGGGCAACCAGAACATTTTCTCTGGTTTAGTTCTCTTTCTTTTATTTCAGTACATAGGGCCAGTTTTGTGCAATGTTAGCCCCAGCCCCCCACCGCCAAACCCACCCCACACACCCAACAGACCCTAAAATAATGAAGTTAGGCTCTCTTCCGCCTTCAGGAACCTGATTCTGATGCTTTGTTTTTATGATTTGTACTCTAAAATGCATATTTTTCAAGTGGAATAACGAAGTGGTGATCGTATGTAGGAACTGATTTATGTAGAGAACTAATTTGTGTAGAGACAACACATTATAGAATCAATTAACCAATGGCGTATTGATTTTCCTTTTTTTTTTTTAATTAATGAGTAGAATTTGTTAAATAAATCTGGCTGTGGTTAGACACCAACTTTATCAAATTCCAAACTTGGCATTTGCTGATGATTCCTAACTTTAGTGATTTTCAATAACTAATCATATAAAGCACAATTGGCATACATTCTTTTTCTGAATAGTATTTCACAATCAATAGCAATGTTTTCTGAACAAAACCAAAAGAAAAACACCTCATTTATTTTCATCAATAAAAAACTTATTGAGTCAAGCAAATGATCCATTGAATTGGTTTATTTAATTAGTCTACATGTTTTGATCAAAAAGGAAAACCTGGTGGTGGGTTTTGGTCAGGTTTAATGGTCCAAAAATGTCGAGACCAACTTTTAAGAATTTCAATTAATTACCTCCTCAATTTACTTAAAGGCCCGAGACTAAGATATAAATTTAGTTAGGGATCCGAAATTAAGATATAAATGTCTAAAAGATTATCAAGATTCACGAGTGTAAATTTACCGCCCGTTCGAGCAACTCTTGGGTTGATGTTGGTGCACTGAGGACTGGACTTAGAACCATTATCATGGTCACCACTAGCTAAGGCTGATGGATTGGAAGCTATTCCACAGTCCCACTGGGCTGAACGTGGCATGGCATCGAATGCGGTACTGTACCCTTCTCTTAGCGTGCAGTGGCCGCAGAGATCTTGGGACTCTTTCCAAATGCGTTAAATCTCGGAACACCCATGTCCTTTGATTTCAACATGGCCGACCCAACCACAGCCGTCTCCGATCCCAGGTTCTCTCTCTCTCTCTCTCTCTCCTCTCTGTGTTCATTTTTTTTATGTTAAAACTTTTTATGAATAGGGGGATGTGTGATGAATCTGATTTCAACGGTGGTGCTGAGGTTGGTTCTGTGCCAATTGGGTATGCCGAGATCATCGTGGTGCGACATGGAGAAACAGAATGGAATGTTGATGGAAGAATACAGGTCTCCTTTCCTTTTCCTTGTTCTGTCAATGTGTGTCACTTTGCTTTTATATTTCCAGTTTTCTTGAACTGAATTGTCCCCTAACGAAATTAGGCGTCCCATCCTCCCATATATTGCATCTAGGTTGTTTGATGATTTGCTAAGGTGAGAGCCACTAGGAGTATATACCAACCAACCAATCAACCCACCCAACCAAACTAAGCCTTACATTCTAATCATATGATAAATATTTTCATATCTTTTCTTATTATTTCGTTCAATATTAATTTAGATCTATTCCTACTCCTAATACCATTAAGAGAAATTCTTTCACTTTTTCTAACTGGTTCTTTGTCGGCATCCGTTAAACATGATTAGGAGTATATGTACATAACAAATATAATTTTCTGTTGTCTTGTCTGATTCATTATCGGACATAGCAAATACATAGGCACATGCATGTGGGGTAGAAGTCCAATCCACAGACATTTTGATTGGGTTTGGTTGGCTATAAACTTTCATCAATTAGTCTTCCAAAGGATAGGTCCTCTTAACACAAATTGCTTGGACTTCAATGTGTGGTCTTGCTTGTAACTTTACTAAGTTAAGACCTTTTTTTTTTTCACACATCCTGCTTGAGTTTCAATGTGTGATGGGGCTTACAAGTCGCCATCACCCTTCCAAAAGTTAGATTTTTCGAGTATGCAAGGGAAAAGAAAGAAAAAGGCAGGTACAAGGTCGCACAATTCTACTAATAGGGCACACTAAATGAAGATAGTTCTTGATGTCAAGTGCAAACCTTTTTAATATGGACATGTTAAAGAAACAATGAGATGAATGTGTTAACCCATAATGGTTTATTACATTAACTTGGACACAACTTGGTCAGGATTGGGTTTGTAGTCATGACTATTGACTAGGAGGACTCTGGGTCGCGTCCCAATATTTGGCAATTCTATTTAAAAGAAGAAGTTAAACATAGTAAGAGATTCAGGTCATATCGTGGAATGGTATTGGCCATTTCGGTGACGATAATTCGGAGACTCAAAACTGACTCGGCTGAGTCATGCGTCAGTATCGGTGCCGACTCTTAAAATTATGACTAATGTATTGTTTCTGATACACATTACCAAAATATCTCTTCTGTTCCTTTTTCTTGGTCTGGATTTGGTTTGTAGTAGAAGTACGACTAATGTATTGTTTCTAATACACTTTTACCATTTTCGGTTCGATAGGGTTGGAAAAGAAGGTGGTGTGAATTTGGAGTTAATAAGCAATCAAACCTTAAGCTTATGATTAGCTTATCTTCTTTCTCTTCTTATTTATTTATTTTTTTTTTTTGGGGGGGGTCATTTTTTTTTCGTTGTGGAAATGTTGCTGTCTTTTATGCAGCTCAGTGCTGTTTTTATTCATTAGTAAATAAGAATTTCCTTGTCTTATATCTCTTTGTTTTCAACCCAAAAAACCCAAAACAATTTTTGCGTAGGGCATAATTGATGGTTGACATTTTTTTTTTAATTCTGTTATCCTTTTTGTTGGGTATTTTACCTCCTTGGATCTATGATCAATATTTAGGGACACCTGGATGTTGAATTGAATGAAGTTGGGAGAAAGCAAGCTGCTGCAGTAAGTTGTGTAAGTTTGATTGTCTATGCAACTATATGAACACGTGCTTGATAAAGTGCCTCATTTTTCTAAAGGTGGCTGATCGACTCTCTAAGGAGTCTGCAGTTTCTGCTGTATACTCTTCGGATCTGAAGCGAGCTCTGGAAACTGCCCAGGTTATGGCAAGCAGCTGTGGTGTTCCCGAGGTAACATTTGGCATAAACTTTGTTTGTGTGCACCTCTTTTGTCATTAGGGTTATTAAGATACATTCCCTGGGCTGGGGGAGTGGAAGGGAGGGGTTGATCAAAAGAGTTAAAAAAAATTAGAGGAAGAGTAATCAATAATGAACAATAAGCATCTAGTAGAATTTCATGGGAGGATAAACTTGATTATTATGATGTTGGTACAAAATCGAGCTAAGAGTGTTACTTAGAGAATGTTACCAAGGCAACCACAATTGATTGTTTGTCTGTGAATTATCTATTAACCTTACATTACATCCATGTATCCTATTCATCAAATCACTAATATATTCAGATTATACAAGATCCAGACCTCAGGGAAAGACATCTTGGAAATCTTCAAGGTCTAACATCACATGAGGTAGCCAATCTTAAGCCTAATGATTATGAAGCATGCACTTCTTCCAGAACAGATCAAGAAATCCCGGTGAGTTGTTGCCCATGTCCTAGACCAGGATGAAGTTTGATTGTTTGTTGAAGCTATTGGTTCAGTAAAAGTGACATCAGTGCAACAATATTTGAATGATCTTATTGATGTTTTTCTTTTTCTTGCTGTTAGTATGAAGGGATTTGGTGGGACTGATGGCAACTTTTTCTTTTGGCGATATTCAGGGTGGTGGAGAAAGTTTTGATCAACTTTATCACCGGTGCACATCTTCTCTGGAGAGGATTGCCATGAAGCATATAGGTATTTTTCCTCCGATTTTTTCCACCTCTGCTATACCTACAGAAAGCTTCAAGTTGTTTAGATTACTTCATATTACTTAAATTTTCTTCTTTAATATTTATCATTCATGCTTGTTGCACTGAAGGAAGCATATATCTCAGTTTATATTCTTTCTAGTTGTATCCCAGATTATCTTCTTTGCATTGTCTGTGTTGAATGCCCATGCCTGTCCAGCAAATGTCCTATTGCATGTGAAAATCCTTCCTCACCATTCCTGATCTGGATCATGAAATTCAACATTAATGCATAATCATTTTCGGATATCCACTATGGTTCAAGTAATAGAATTATAGGAAAAAAGAGTAGGCTATGGTCTCTGGAAACGTAGGATATGTTCAGTCTATGCACTTGAAAAGATAGTTGTACGCATGTGGTGGCCATTAGACTATGCCATTTCAGAAGTTTTTCTTTAATTGATGTTGTACTCCTGACGATATGCTACAGTAAAGTGGATGAAAATGTGATCTAAAGTTATCTAACCCTCTATGTCCTCCCATTCCTTGGTACTATTGTTTTGTTTCAGGTAAGCGAGTGGTAGTGGTTACTCATGGCGGAGTTCTGCGGGCACTTCACAGACGAGCTAATCCAACACTAAATTTGCAGGAAAAGATATTAAATGCATCTGTTAGCATATTTCACATATCCAGTGAAAAATGGATCGTAAAAACGTGGAATAACATTGACCATCTCAACAAAACTGGGTTTCTTGAGACTGCCTTCGGAGGTGACAGCAATTCTGGTTAATCTGTCAAGAATACCTTCAGAATTCTGCATCTTTGTGATACAAGTTGGCTAATTAACTTCATAGTTTGATTGAACGACCCAACAAGAAGAGCGATAATTTTGCAGTAATGTAAACCAATTGTCGGTTAAATACAATGTTTTTATAGCTTAATGTATGAACAATCTGTCTTTATTGATTATTCTTGAGAAATGGCTAGTTTTGTTGCTGTTTTACTGGATATAAATCTAGGTGTTGGTAATTTTTAAGGGTGATCCAGTGGTTAAGTCTGCCCTCTTGTAAATAAGAGATCTTAAATTCGATATTTCTTACACCCTCTAAGGTCCAACCACTTATTTTTTAGAGGACATGTCTTTAAACTAGCTCGAGTTACGATGACTAACTTAGCGCTCGAGAGAGTAGTTAATGTAAGTTTGAAAACCCCGTAGAAAAAAAAATAAAAAAATCTAGGTGTTTGATTTCTATAACTTTTCATTTGAGAATTGTATGATTCACCTCCTAACTGGTGCTTGTACTTTTTACTTATTAAGACAATGTAAAAACTTAAATTAAAAATTAAATTCCAGCTACATCCTATGGTGCTGTTTTTATTGTTTGTAAATCACAAGAAGGGGTACAGAGAAGATGAATTTTGTATTAAAGTAGATAAAAATTAAATTAATTTTGATAATTATTATGTTTTTATAAATTGAGTTTAACTTTGTTAGCTTTAATATTTGATAAGTCTGTTTTTATATTAAAAAATGTGAATTTAAATTATTAAAACACCAGTTCAAAAAAAAATGTTTAAACATAAAAAAAGAAACAAATAGTTTAAAAATTGGAAAGAGAAAATAATAAAATTAAAAGCTAGCGGTTAAAAAAACTCTCTTGAACCGCAAGTCATTGAGTCGGATATCCTGAAAACCCAACGGCAAGAAACTAAGCCCATAGATGGCACTCTCCTCGGCCACAGCCAATTTCACTCGCTGCTACCCCATACCCATATGGTCTGTAAAGACCTCATTCCATACTATCGCTAGACTAATCATCAAGAGACACAGCCAACACCAAGGTTGGAAGAGAATGGCTTCCAAAACAACATCATTATCACCATCACCAACCGAAGGACCTCAACAGAAGCTCACTTTACCCTACGGTTCTTGGAAGTCTCCCATCACCGCCGACGTCGTCTCTGGCGCTGAAAAACGCCTCGGAGGCACCGCCGTTGACTCCCTCGGCCACCTTTTCTGGCTCGAATCCCGCCCCACCGAATCAGGGTACGTATAATATCAAGTATAGACGATACTACTTACCAATCGATCGTTTTCATATGAGTACAATTTTTGGGATATATACTATCAACCCTAAAGATTTGAGTCTTTTTTTTTTTTTTTAGACGGGTGGTCCTTGTTAAAGAAGCAGAGAAACCTGGGGATGAACCGATTGATATTACGCCGAAGGAGTTCGCGGTGAGGACTGTGGCTCAAGAATACGGAGGTGGTGCATTCAGTATTTATGGGGATACTGTGATTTTCTCAAATTACAAGGATCAAAGATTGTACAAGCAGTCAATTAGTTCTGAAGGTCCCCACTTTTTCCCCTGCAAATTTTCACTTTCTTGGTAATTCATATGGACATGGGTTGATCCTTTTAATTCTTGCATTGTGCTTGCTTCAATGTTTGATCTATCATTGTGGTTTTGTTCATGGGAAGGTTGATATTTGAATAATTGCCAAGTTTTTTGGTTCGGTTATTAAGGCATGGTTGTGTAAGGGAAGATTTTTTTATTTCTTGCATGTTGTGCACACCTGAATTTATCAAACCTACTTTTGTGTGATTTTCCTTTAGGATAAAAGATTCGCATTAAGTTTTTATGTGGCAGATTCTACTCTGGTGCCGCTTACTCCTGATTATGGTGGACCAATTGTGTGTTATGCGGATGGAGTGTTTGATTCACGCAATAACCGTTATGTTACTGTTAGGGAAGGTACACTATCAATGTACTGCTCATCCTTCAAGGGCCAATATTTCCCTTTTTAAAGACTCTGTGCTAATTATTTCCTTTCGTTAAGTACTTATTTATTTATTGATTCAGTTATTACATTTCATCTTAATAGATCGCCGTGAGAGTAGTTTGAACCCAACCACAACTATTGTATCAGTAGACCTCAGCAATAACAACATCCAAGGTAAGAATTTCTTGATGAAATTAATTTCCTTCTTTTTTAAAAAAATTGAGGTGTGGGGAAGTGAATGTTGCACCTTTATGCTTGGCTAAATTTGTACCACATATTGGATCAAATGTTTGTGTATCTACTTTTTTAATGGGGTTGGGTTTTTTAACATGATTCAACCCTACTTTATTATTATCAGTTTGGTTTTGTTATTATCTGCTGAGGGATGATGATCATTGTCTTCTTTTATGTGTATCATATGAAATGCTTCATTGGGTATACAGAACCAAAAGTATTAGTTGGTGGCAATGACTTTTATGCCTTCCCCCGTATGGATCCCAAAGGAGAACGAATAGCATGGATTGAATGGGGCCACCCAAATATGCCATGGGATAGATCCGAACTTTGGGTTGGCTATCTTTCTGAAAATGGGTAAGTTGGATCCCTTACATCTCCAGTGATTTTAACTTTGCAGATGTAAATTCTTTTTGCCTACTTGATCATTAGTATATTTTGGTCTGTGTATATGGGAAAAGAAATGTCACTAATATGTAAATGTTTTGCCAGGTGAATGTCGTATGTCTCAGAGTTTCTAATTGGAATACAATAAGTTCAGTTGCTAATATCATAACATTGGTGTCTGAACCTCGTAACTGAAACCTATCAACTCATTGACTCTTTGCTGCCATTTCGCACTTTTGATTTTAGCTACTGAATCCTTGTTCATGAGTTGTTGCTCCATCTCAATCTCAACTCAATGAATTCCATGAGTCAACTGGCAGCATGGGTTATGTTTTGAGATTCCATACTGACTAAGCTATTTTTTTAGTTAACTTAATATGCTACTTCTTTTACTCCAGTTTTAGTGATATGACATAATGTTTATCCCCAGAGCACTTTTGTTGACATTTTTCAGTCACTACTAACGCACTACTACTTTGAACTCTGACCTGTACCTATCAAGTGAGAGAGTGGCTCAAACAATATAGCAAAGCACAAAATATGATTCGTCACAGTCAATCTCTATCTGGTCTGCATGCTCTTCTCTAGTATCGGCAAGGCCAATGAATTTTTCTATTATTTCACTTAGTTGTATTAACTGAATTTTGTTGTCTCATAGTTAAATTATCCCATCCAACACTGGTACCCTGCACCCATCTTACTCTTTCTGTACCCGCTAGTTACTCCAGTCTCTACATATTCCCGAAAGTGCATAAAAGTCCCATCAAAGACTTGTAGCATGTTGAGGATCTTTTTTCTGGATGAAAAAATTGCTTTCCGCAAACTTTTCAGAATTTATATATGCTCTTTATGTTTGTGCCATCCGTTTTCATCAGATTCTCTAATGCTAATCATGCAGGGATATCAACAATCGCATATGTGTTGCTGGTGGTGATCCAACTCTCGTGGAGTCTCCGACCGAACCCAAGTGGTCCTCTCAAGGTAAATTTTACTACTAGCTTGAACAATTTTGCAACTAAGGAGAAGGATTAAATTGACAAGTGATGCTTTATGTTTTCTGAATAACTAGTCTTGTAATTAAAGGTAAGGATCGATTTAAAAGTCATGTGTTGAAATTTGTGTCTCCTTCATCATTTACAAGTAGTTGGTCTTATAGAATAATATAGATAGTTGATTCTATGTGGATATATAATGCCTTAAATTTAGCATCAGTTTTTGAGAATGAGATGACTTGATTTATAATTCAGAGTTTCCACATTCTTTTCATGAACCAAAGCCGTATATGGTGTATACTCATATGATATGTTTGTGACTACAGGCGAACTATTCTTCATTACTGATAGAAAAAGTGGGTTCTGGAATCTCTATAAATGGGTAACCTCATGCTTCATCTCAGAATGTTATATTTGCTTGGAGATACCCCCTAGTATATGTCTTGACAACTGATACTATTTTTCGTGATTATATTCCTTTACATGAGCCTGATGTCAATATTTTAATTTGTCAAACATGTATGAACACATCTTATCATTAGCATTTTTTTAAATGCCCATGGATTAACTTCTTGGAAATCTTCATGTTTACTCCCTTTGGATCAACCGGAAAACCATTCTAGAGGTTATGCAATTATTGAATGGGGTATATGTGCTAGTAGAACGAAGTACGAGGAGCAGGGGCATTTAGTCTTGATAGGGCACAATGTCGGAACAAGATTAATAGAGTCAATCCAAGTAGTTGAGACAAAATTTTGTTGAGTTGAGTTGGTCTATGTAGTATGTACTATTAGTTGGTATATGCTGCTATGGTTGAAAAGTGGAAGATTGTCTGTGTGATATGATATGATTCTGCAATCTTTTTGTCAGAGAAAACAAAAAAAATTTGTAATGTGGGTCCTGAATAAAAGTTGGAGATTGAAACAACCAATGGCCGGAGGAAGTAAGCATCACATCTGCAAAGTCATGCATTCTCCTTTAATAGGAGAAAGTATTTTTCTTTCTTTCTTTCTTTTTGTTTGCTTCAAAATTGTTTCGTTAAACATTATTTAATCTCTCCCTTTCCCTAACTTTGAAGTTTCTTGGGATTGATCACATCTTTTTTCTTTGTGAACAGATTGACTCCGATAATCAGGTGCTGCCAGTTTATTCCTTGGATGCTGAGTTTGCAAGGCCTTTATGGGTATTTGGGATGAATTCTTATGAATTTGTTCAGAGTCATGGGCAAAAGAACTTATTTGCTTGCAGTTACAGGTGACTTTGAAATATATATTGTCTTTACATTCTTTCTCTATGAAGTATTTCATTAAATGTTTGGAATTTGGCCTTTTTTCTATTTGCAAGTCTTTAACCTTAAAGAGCTGTGGATGTTGCAAGCAGGCAGAATGGGAGGTCATACCTTGGAATTCTGGATGATGATCGGGGAACGTTAACCACGCTTGATATTCCTTTCACAGACATAATTAATATTGTAATCTCACAAATCCTTATTTTCACTGGGTTGCCCATAAAAGCTTCTCTAGTTGATAACATGATGGCCATTTAGTAAGATGTGGATACATGCTTATGCAGACTTCAGGGTTTCATTGCCTATATGTTGAAGGAGCTTCTGCAACCCATCCACTATCAATAGCTAAGGTTTTGGTTCTTCATATTCCAATATGATCATCCTTTTTATTTCTGGGGATGCTGCTATTGAGAGTTTCCTATCACCATTCACCATAAGTTCTATTTGTGTTTCTCAGCATTCCTCTGCTGTGTATCAGGTGGCTTTAGATGATCAGAAATCAAAGGCAGTGGATTTCAAGATTATTTGGTCTTCCTCACCAAGTAGTAAAAAGTACAAATCATACTTTAGCTTGCCCGAATTGATCAAATTTCCAACAGAAATTCCTGGTAAAAATGCCTATGCATACTTCTACCCACCGACCAACCCCCTTTATCAAGCTAGTCCAGAAGAAAAACCTCCATTGCTATTGAGGAGCCATGGTATGTGAGGTGGTTTTCTTCGATTTATATTGACCATGTCAAACTCGAGATGTTTTATTTCATTGAATTGCATCAACGTCGAATCAGTTGCTTGACATATTTTAATTGAACTGGTTACGGTGGGTTGGAAATGCACCACTACCAACATTTTTATTCAGGTCCATGAGCTTACTATATATTTTGTTGAACTAAGGCAACGTTAAAAAATCTGGTCCATGAGCTTTTTAGATATTGTGATGAACTTTTTCATTGGTTTTTTTAGGAGTTCATAACATACAAGCCAATAAAGTCAATGTATAAACGCGGGATATGCACTTTGGAATTTTAGAATCTAATGTATGTAATGCAAACTAGCAGGATAATAAGCACTACTTGACAGAAGTGCAACTTGCAAGCTTGAATTTGGTGGTAGCAGATAAGGCAGCAACCACTTCTCTGACCCCCAAATTATCTCTTTTCTTCTGTCCTTGTGGCAGTAGAGGTGGTGGAATTGGATTATACCCAGCCCGCTATTGAACCATCCAACCCTGTTCGTTTGTGAGCACTAATTGCGAGACACTGCAACTGTGGTGTTCTTAGCAAAAATATTGCAGTAGGTTAGCTGCTAAGATGGTTTTGAACGGCATAGTGGTCATTAGATGTTCGAGGTTATTATTATGTTATTTTTAACAACATATAGAGCATATTCCAGAAGACTAATACATGTAAAGATTTGGTCAAGACTGGTGTATTTTCAAAAGCTGGATATTTGATATAGAATTATCCACCATCTTCACAGTATGCCGGGTACCTAAGATTTGTAGGCATGCATTTTCCCATGAGCTTATGACTGTAGATCTATATTTGATCATTCCTGACCAGTGATTCTTGCTGATGCCAATGGTACCAAACTCTCATGGCCAACGGTTCTACATTATAGCTTCTTCTCCGGTGTTTCACTTCTGCCTCCACACTTCTTTCAAATGATAAAAGCCCTATGGAAGAGCTGGTTTGAAGAATGTGATGTGGCCACAATTTTCAGGTGGCAGCTCCAGCTATGGGGCCCTCTACAATATGAACTTTATCTCCTGCTTCCATGTCCCTTCTTGGACAACATTAATTGCAGCAATCCCCAAAGCATGGTATTCTGGCTTTGAATGTACTCTATGCTTCGTAGCATATATAGGAGTGGCGGACGGATGGGTATATGTGTTTGATGGTTGCTATATTTTTGGGATCTCGTTGTTGGTGGATTATAGCTCTTTGAAATAGCTATATATCTCCTTGCATAGCTTGATTGACATTGGCTCTATGATGACTTAGTTGTGAAAGGTGGATTTAAATTTCTCAATGATCAGTTTTGGTGGAATCTTTGTCCCATTATACTCCAGGGACTTGCTGATTTTTTAGTTTTCAAATCATTACTCTCCCATCTTTTTTGTTTTGTTTACAGAATGAATTCTGAAGCACTTAATGTTGCTTGCTTTTGACTGGACAACTTTAGCTAAAATATTGAACCAATGATTTACTACTATAATTGTCTTGAAAAAATAGACTAGTTGCTTATCAAAGATGTAATAGATATTGTGGTGTGTTCAATTTTGCAGGAGGGCCTACAGCTGAGACACGTGGAATATTAAATCTTTCCATCCAGTATTGGACCAGTCGTGGTTGGGCATTTGTGGATGTGAATTATGGTGGAAGCACTGGTATGTCCTTTATTCTATCATTTTATATCTGTAGACTAAAAATTTGAAACATAATGTTGACAGGATCTGACTATTGTCCAATCCAAGTTGGATAAAACATTTAAAGCAATTCATTTTCTATAGTCTAGACAAGGACTAATTATTCCTTCTTGTTTTCAAATTTGCCTGTTGGACCCTAATTACGGTTGTTGTAAGCTAGAAATAAACTCTTTCAACTTATATTGGACTTCTCATATCTGATGCTAAGGATGGCTTAAATTCTACTTTGAAGGTTATGGTAGAGAATATAGAGAAAGGCTTTTGGGACAATGGGGAATCATTGATGTTAATGACTGTTGCAGTTGTGCTAATTTTTTGGTAATCATACTTCAAATTTTTGTAATTGTCTTCAACTTAGTGATAGATGGATTTGCTAGAATATTGTTTTTAATTTTTGGGATCTGGCTAGAATGTTGCTCCAGTTGTGATATATGTCTGGTACTCCAGGTGGATAGTGGAAAGGTAGATGAAGAAAGACTATGTATTACTGGGGGCTCTGCTGGTGGGTACACCACACTGGCTGCACTTGCTTTCAGAGAGACATTTAAGGCTGGAGCTTCATTGTATGGTGTGAGTGTCTGAATATATCCTTATAACACTGTTTTACTTTAGCATTATTTTTTGTTTTTTCAAATTCTCATTTGGCTCTCTATGATACATTTGTTATAACGTGATGAAGAAAAGCGACTTTATTAGATTTGTTACAGCCAATGTTGTTGAATTATGGGTGTCTCTAGGAAATGTGGAGGAGATAAATTCTCCAACTCGGTGAGTTTGTGCACTTAGTATATGCCCATCCGGGATGTTGGCTGATGAGTGCATTATTCGAATCTTGTTTGACGTGAAATTTTTTGACTTTGTACTTGTTACAGTCAAATGATTAGTTCTTTTGCGAAAAGCTAAGATTAGAGATCCTTCCATTTGTATAGTTCACTAACAGTTCTTTGCTTTGTTGTTCAACGCACAGGTAGCTGACTTAAAATTATTGAGAGCTGAAACTCACAAATTTGAATCTCACTATCTTGATAATCTTGTTGGTAATTATTTAATTTCATTTTATTCTTGTTTATTGTATTCACTTAATATAGCATTGAGGCAACCTTTTGACACTGGTTGCAGGAGGAGAAAATGATTACTTTGAGAGGTCGCCCATTAATTTTGTTGATAAGTTCTCTTGCCCCATAATTTTATTCCAGGGATTGGAGGACAAGGTATATACATCATTGTTTCTTGACTCTTTTTTTGGGTTAAATTTTGCTTGTAACATTGCAGTTTGAGGAGAGATTAGAGGTTTATTGAGTAACCATATGAACACTGGTGGGAATATCTATATACTACATCTAAGCCTATGATGTCACAGATTCCAATTCAATACTGTGGTCATCCCTATTGTTCAATAGGAGTGACTAATCACAGTCGGATTCAGACTTGGTTTGGATTTTGAATGGCCGATATTGTGTTCATTCAGAATCTACGTGTTTTAATTCTGTCCGAGGTGGAAGAGATTTTAGTGTTTCAATCATACGACCAGTTCAGTTGACACCAGGTCACTCGTTCAGCAGTGCCATTGACCAGTCTGTGATGCTTTCATATTCTTGTGTAATTTGATTTCAAAAAGCCTTGGAGTTACATTCTTCTGTGACTTAGCAGCTGCCTGTATCATAATTCGGGTATTTTGATTGCCTTTATCATTTTCGTCTTTCAGAAATATACTTGTACATCTAGTTGCTTCTGTTTCTTATACAAACTTTAAACAAATTTGATTCTTTTTAAATCCATGTATCCCCAATCCATTTCCCTATGTCACATAATTCCGTTGTTTGTCGTCTTCTACAAACAGATGTACCGTAAAACTCAAAAAGGAAGTAGTAGGCAGTTATTAATGTAAATTATAACAATATGTTTGATTATTTGAAGGTCAAACTATTACGTAAGCAAAGAAAATTTAGTGGATCATGGAGAGAACTTTTCATGCCAAGAGGCTTAGGGTCCAATTTTCTTGAATTTCGTTCTTCAAATCCACATTTTACAGTGTTTCTTTTCCAAATTTCCCCTTTCCTTTGTGTGCCTTAAGATTATTTCAGCCTTCATTGAAAACAAGCTTGTACTGATGGGCATGTATATGAATCACTAAACTTCAGATTNGTGTGCCTTAAGATTATTTCAGCCTTCATTGAAAACAAGCTTGTACTGATGGGCATGTATATGAATCACTAAACTTCAGATTTATGTCTATGGTTGTCTTGACAATGCTGATTTTGAATGTTAATAACCTTTTGATAAAAAAAAATGTTAATAACCTGCCCACATGATGCAGGTTGTCCCCCCTGAGCAAGCACGTAAAATCTATCATGCATTGAAGGAAAAAGGGTTGCCCGTTGCTCTTGTGGAGTATGAAGGAGAGCAACATGGTTTTCGCAAGGTTTATATGCTCATGATTAATAATCGAATTTATTCTTCGGGGGAAACTATAGCACTAACTAAGTTGTGATGCACACAGGCTGAAAACATTAAGTTCACACTGGAACAGCAAATGGTGTTTTTGGCGCGATTGGTGGGTCAATTCAAGGTGGCAGATGAAATCACTCCCATCAAAATAGATAACTTTGACTGAGGGTTGGGTATTTGAGGTATCTGATCCGGAAACTATGAATCTCTTTCTCTGTGTCCTACCTGAATGATCTATAACTTTGTTGGTTAAGAGAGTTTACTTCGTAATGTTTTTTGCTGGAGAAGTGAAGTGAAAATACTTGTGTTCAGAAAGGTTTGTGGAACTGTTCCTCTAGTCCTATGAAATATTTACATTAGATGCATGTTGACTCAGTATAGACATCAATACAACAATTCATCTTGTTTCTTGTGGGTCTAGCACATTTTAATCTTATAGTATTAAGACATATTTTGTTTATTCATCCTAGTCATCTAGTGTTGCGTCCGGAACTTTATGTTTATTCCGTATAACCAGCGGCGGATTCACAAAAATGTGGGGTGTAAGTATAATTTTAAAAAATTTAGAATTTATTAGACATTTGCCCCCATTAAAAAGTTTTAAAAAAATTATTGGGCTTGTAGCTCTCTTTGTGTTTTATTGTTTTATGTATTGAATTGAAATTGAGGTTTGTAGTCCTCTATTTATTTTTATATGTTGAAATTGGGGCTTGTAGTCATCTTTTATGATTTATTTTTTAGATATTTAATTGATTTTGGGGCCTGTAATCCTCTCGTGTTTTATTTTTATGTTGAATTGGAATTGAGGCGTATAATCCTCCATTATGTGTTAGATTAAATTGTTTTGATTTGGTGGTTTAAATAATTTTATTGTGATAGGTTAAGTAATTCCTATACCTAGGTTTAGTTTAATAGAATAGTGATAGTTTAAGTTAGTTTCTATTATTTGTTAAAATTCATTGATGAATACTAAGTGTGTGACTGAACTAATTAATTTTTAAAAAATGAATTGAGCAATTGAATGAGAGATCAATGGATAAACAATTGCTTGGTTATATATGTCGAGAAAATANTTTTAAAAAATGAATTGAGCAATTGAATGAGAGATCAATGGATAAACAATTGCTTGGTTATATATGTCGAGAAAATAATTTTAAGTACCATGGATAATAAAATTATTATACAACACTTTAAAAATATGAAAACTCTTTAGGAGCAACTATGAATATTTATGGGATGTTTGACAATTTGGATTTTCTCATTATAAACTCAATATATGATTGAACTCAATTTTTTTGTTCAAATCTTTTTTTGTTAGGTCTTATAGATAAATTTATAGTGAGTTTTTTTTTTGTTGGCTCTTGTTCTACGTCGCTCATGTATATGAGTTGTACCTTTAATTTAATTGAAGTTCTGTTAATAAAAATATATTTTTGTGAATATTTAAAATTTTGAATATTGTTACCTCCCTTGGAGAAGATTTCTGTCTATGCCCTTACGTATAACATAGCTTCTAGTTTAGTGTCATGCTACTTTTAGCTGATATTAGATATTNGAATTGAAATTGAGGTTTGTAGTCCTCTATTTATTTTTATATGTTGAAATTGGGGTTTGTAGTCATCTTTTATGATTTATTTTTTAGATATTTAATTGATTTTGGGGCTTGTAATCCTCTCGTGTTTTATTTTTATGTTGAATTGGAATTGAGGCGTATAGTCCTCCATTATGTGTTAGATTAAATTGTTTTGATTTGGTGGTTTGAATAATTTTATTGTGATATGNTTATTTTTATGTTGAATTGGAATTGAGGCGTATAGTCCTCCATTATGTGTTAGATTAAATTGTTTTGATTTGGTGGTTTGAATAATTTTATTGTGATATGTTAAGTAATTCCTATACCTAGGTTTAGTTTAATAGAATAGTGATAGTTTAAGTTAGTTTCTATTATTTGTTAAAATTCATTGATGAATACTAAGTGTGTGACTGAACTAATTAATCTTTAAAAAATTAATTGAGCAATTGAATGAGAGATCAATGGATGAACAATTGCTTGGTTATATATGTCGAGAAAATAATTTTAAGTACCATGGATAATGAAATTATTATACAACACTTTAAAAATATGAAAACTCTTTAGGAGCAACTATGAATATTTATAGGATGTTTGACAATTTGGATTTTCTCATTATAAACTCAATATATGATTGAACTCAATTTTTTTTTTCAAATTTTTTTTGTTAGTTCTTATAGATAAATTTATAGTGATTTTTTTTTTGTTGGCTCTTTTTCTACGTCGCTCATGTATATGAGTTGTACCTTTAATTGAAGTTCTATTAATAAAAATATATTTTTGTGAATATTTAAAATTTTGAATATTGTTACCTCCCTTGGAGAAGATTTCTGTCTACGCCCTTGCGTATAACATAGCTTCTAGTTTAGTGTCATGCTACTTTTAGCTGATATTAGATATTATGCCCCTGAATCTGTGGGAATTCATTTTCTTTGTCATACTAAACACTTAAAATTGTTTGCTGGAGTATAAGACACTGTTTCACGTTATTTTTAGTCTGCAACACCGACTGACTTTGTAGTTACACAGCTCTCAAACAAGTTTGAGAGACACGTTTTTTTGGTTCTACCACCACAGTAAAACTTTATATTGGGGTGATTGCTTGGAGCACTACTAAAAGATTGGGCAGTTTAAGGGTAGACATTTAGAACAACTATATCAAAATGATAGGTTACATCTTTCCATAGAGTAATAAGAGTATGGAAACCTCATTGCCTTTTTTTTTTTTTTTTGTTACGGATGTTTGAGTTAGTTTAAACGTATTTCGACTAATCTTTTTTTTAATTTGGTAAAAAATAGGTCATTCATGTCAGTATTAGAGTATTTATGAGGGACAAGTTCCTCATGACCTAACCCTAAAAGGTTGTCAAGTTTCGAAGTCAATATGTTTGAATTTATAATTAGTTTCTATTATTACTTGAACTGTTTCTGGAGATTGGATTTGGACTTTATATTTTTGTCCAGCTTACCAATTTCATGCCCAGCCTTATTGTTAACAAGGACCAATACATGTAAAGGGCTAGCTACTAACTAGGTTAGTACCTTAAAAAAGCGGACCGGATATGGGCTGAGATGGACCTGGGCCTGGGTTTTTTGCCGGGGTCATGTTCATGAAGTTTAAAAGTAATACTGGAACACAAAGATATGTTCTGGCCCAGGATAATGGGCCAAAAAACCAGCCTTAGTCCCATATTTTTCTGGGTGGGGCCATCCTGGAAGTTAAAAGCCAGCATTAATTAATAACTGCAGACATCCAACGCTATTTTTAATGGTGAACCTACTCTGCTGTTCTAGAAGTTGACAATAAACTTGTACACACCTGCTGGTATTATAATTGTAATGGTACACCTTGAAAGAAAAAAATTATTATTAAAGAAACATTATCCTTTTTTTTTTTTAACGTTTCATCTCAATCCAGTATGTACATGAATCTATCCTTAAGCGCCTGTTTCCAAGTACTCAATCATACAACAAATAAGACAAATGCAACAGTACTAGAGCATCTGACTTTTTAAAATAATTGCAATGGCAGGCACACCAGTGGTCAATAAAACACATTTTATGATATTATAAAAATAAAAAATGATATTATCATTATTTTTTTCTATTTTTTTTGATATCTATGTATAGATATACATAAGAATAGCTTACCCGCATGTACGGTAAAATCATGTATATCTAACTTTCTCCTAAACTCAACTACCCTTTATCTTTCACAAGTTCACACTTATATTAGATACTCTCACCCTGGTTTTTATGTTCACCATGGTATTTATCTGTTTCCTAATTTAAATATATTAGTCTTTTTCTGATAAACTTGTTAGAATATACAATTGGGTTAGGTGAGGCATTAATGTCCAGATTATATAATTTCTTCAAATTGGGATCAAGTGTATGAAGTTTCATGAACTGACATGTGCTTGTAGTGTTAATTTCTCTTAAAATTTCAGTANTATATTTTTGTGAATATTTAAAATTTTGAATATTGTTACCTCCCTTGGAGAAGATTTCTGTCTACGCCCTTGCGTATAACATAGCTTCTAGTTTAGTGTCATGCTACTTTTAGCTGATATTAGATATTATGCCCCTGAATCTGTGGGAATTCATTTTCTTTGTCATACTAAACACTTAAAATTGTTTGCTGGAGTATAAGACACTGTTTCACGTTATTTTTAGTCTGCAACACCGACTGACTTTGTAGTTACACAGCTCTCAAACAAGTTTGAGAGACACGTTTTTTTGGTTCTACCACCACAGTAAAACTTTATATTGGGGTGATTGCTTGGAGCACTACTAAAAGATTGGGCAGTTTAAGGGTAGACATTTAGAACAACTATATCAAAATGATAGGTTACATCTTTCCATAGAGTAATAAGAGTATGGAAACCTCATTGCCCTTTTTTTTTTTTTTTGTTACGGATGTTTGAGTTAGTTTAAACGTATTTCGACTAATCTTTTTTTTAATTTGGTAAAAAATAGGTCATTCATGTCAGTATTAGAGTATTTATGAGGGACAAGTTCCTCATGACCTAACCCTAAAAGGTTGTCAAGTTTCGAAGTCAATATGTTTGAATTTATAATTAGTTTCTATTATTACTTGAACTGTTTCTGGAGATTGGATTTGGACTTTATATTTTTGTCCAGCTGACCAATTTCATGCCCAGCCTTACTGTTAACAAGGACCAATACATGTAAAGGGCTAGCTACTAACTACGNATAATTAGTTTCTATTATTACTTGAACTGTTTCTGGAGATTGGATTTGGACTTTATATTTTTGTCCAGCTTACCAATTTCATGCCCAGCCTTATTGTTAACAAGGACCAATACATGTAAAGGGCTAGCTACTAACTAGGTTAGTACCTTAAAAAAGCGGACCGGATATGGGCTGAGATGGACCTGGGCCTGGGTTTTTTGCCGGGGTCATGTTCATGAAGTTTAAAAGTAATACTGGAACACAAAGATATGTTCTGGCCCAGGATAATGGGCCAAAAAACCAGCCTTAGTCCCATATTTTTCTGGGTGGGGCCATCCTGGAAGTTAAAAGCCAGCATTAATTAATAACTGCAGACATCCAACGCTATTTTTAATGGTGAACCTACTCTGCTGTTCTAGAAGTTGACAATAAACTTGTACACACCTGCTGGTATTATAATTGTAATGGTACACCTTGAAAGAAAAAAATTATTATTAAAGAAACATTATCCTTTTTTTTTTTTAACGTTTCATCTCAATCCAGTATGTACATGAATCTATCCTTAAGCGCCTGTTTCCAAGTACTCAATCATACAACAAATAAGACAAATGCAACAGTACTAGAGCATCTGACTTTTTAAAATAATTGCAATGGCAGGCACACCAGTGGTCAATAAAACACATTTTATGATATTATAAAAATAAAAAATGATATTATCATTATTTTTTTCTATTTTTTTTGATATCTATGTATAGATATACATAAGAATAGCTTACCCGCATGTACGGTAAAATCATGTATATCTAACTTTCTCCTAAACTCAACTACCCTTTATCTTTCACAAGTTCACACTTATATTAGATACTCTC
The DNA here is from genome assembly GCA_963454935.2 of Ilex paraguariensis. Lineage (NCBI taxonomy): Eukaryota > Viridiplantae > Streptophyta > Magnoliopsida > Aquifoliales > Aquifoliaceae > Ilex > Ilex paraguariensis. The sequence goes on from CAUOFW020009457.1 coordinate 41,887, forward strand.
ACCCTGNTTTTTTTAACGTTTCATCTCAATCCAGTATGTACATGAATCTATCCTTAAGCGCCTCTTTCCAAGTACTCAATCATACAACAAATAAGACAAATGCAACAGTACTAGAGCATCGGACTTTTTAAAATAATTGCAATGGCAGGCACACCAGTGGTCAATAAAACACATTTTATGATATTATAAAAAAAAAATGATATTATCATTATTTTTTTCTATTTTTTTTGATATCTATGTATAGATATACATAAGAATAGCTCACCCGCATGTACGATAAAATCATGTATATCTAACTTTCTTCTAAACTCAACTACCCTTTATCTTTCACAAGTTCACACTTATATTAGATACTCTCACCCAGGTTTTTATGTTCACCATGGTATTTATCTGTTTCCTAATTTAAATATATTAGTCTTTTTCTGATAAACTTGTTAGAATATACAATTGGGTTAGGTGAGGCATTAATGTCCAGATTATATAATTTCTTCAAATTGGGATCAAGTGTATGAAGTTTCATGAACTGACATGTGCTTGTAGTGTTAATTTCTCTTAAAATTTCAGTAGCAATTGTTGAAATTGCTGTTTTGATGATCACAGGCTCATATTACACCGCTAAATTTTGTTTCGAAATGTACAATATTGTAATTAGAAATCTAAAAATATGTAAACCACGGCTAATCTTTTCAATCTTGCCTTGAACAAAAAAAAAAAAAGAGAAAAAAAATAAATAAACTTGATTTCTTAATGATTGTGTTTTACACTTTTAGAAACAAATAATTATGTTTGCAACCAAAGAAAGGAACAAATTGATTTCTATCCAAAGATTCATTTACGTGAAAAACCAAAGCCATTGGCAAGTGCATGGACGGCCGGATTGAAGGCCAGTCTCCCCAGAATTCCCTGCTTGTAAGGCAGGAAGGTCTTCTTCTTCAAATCCTCTGAAACCGCCCGGTTCATCTTGTAATGCAATTCATGAGCTGAGATTGGTCCTTTTCTTCTTGAGCTGGATCCAAAGCCAGGACTGTCAATTGCTCTAAAGCTCGAGTTCTTTACATCTTCATTTTTTCGGAACAAAGCTGTGTATTTCCTTAAAGGATCTTTATCTGCTGCTCTTCCTTCTGATGCACTTCGGAACAAGAAAAAGTCCTTCAGTTTCCATTTTCTGTATCCTTTCAAAGATGAAGACGATGATAAGGCCGGACAAATACTTGAAGATGAAGACGGTTTTGAACTCGTAGAAGATTGTTTTGTGTTGTGCTGCAGCTGATGTTCTTCCTCCCATGGGTACTGAGAAACCCTTAATGGAGAAAGTGACCTTGTTGCTCTTCGGCCTGAGCTTTCTGAAGAAAAAGAGGAACTTCTCTCTCTTCCTCTTTCATGATCTGGTGTTCTCGTTTGGGTATTTTCTACAGCAATTGCAAATGGATCGGGTTGTGTCTTGTGTTTTGGAGAGAAAACACCCCTGAAAATTCTTTTACCTTGTGATATTGGTGATCTAGGAGACATGACTGGGCTCTTCTGATTCCTAGCAGGAGTTGGAGGCTTCAGAGGTCGGATCACACCACCATCAAACAGTTCATCAGCTGAGAGAGAGGTTCTCTCCAATTCTGCACTGAAATCGAATGCAAAATCATCTTCATGGTTGTTTGCTCTAGATGATGCCTTTTCTTTCCATTCAACCGGCACTGTTGAAGAATCACCACCGGTTTTTGTGCTGCTGTTGTTCAACAAATCATCTAAATCGCGATAAAACTCGGAAAGGCGAGTCGGGCTTGTGGGAGCACTGAAGTAGTAATGGCCGAAGGGTTTTGGCGTAGAAGGAGCGCTCGGATATGGCGAAGAACGCGCACTGGCAAAGTCGAAATCCATGTTGTGTACAGGTATCACCACTTCCATCTCCATGCAGTTTCTCAGACCCTCTTTTTTTTTTTTTTTCTCTGTAATTGAATAGCACAGACAGGTTGAATGATCCTCTTGGCTAGTTATAAAGAGGAGAGGGCTATGGCAGCCGCAGGAAGAAGAAAGGAGGAAGGAGGAGAGAAGGAGCAAAGAAAAGAGAGAGAGAGAGAGAGAGAAATAAGATTGAACCATGAGGTCTAAGAAGCCGCCTTTTATTACTTAGGGGGGTATGTTCATCTTCTGTTGGTGTGTCCCATTTTAATTTTACAACTTGAATTTTATTATGGGGGCCCAGTGAGGTATGAATTTTCCTTGAACTAGAAGATTGATATTGACATGTGAAAGAGTTAATTAGTATAGGGAGAGGCGTGCGTAATAAAATTTATCATATAAGGATTAACAACAACTCGTCTTTGAATAATTTTATAAAATACCGCAGTCAGCGGGCACATCATACATAAATTAACACTTTCTAGATTGCATTGAATTTCATGGCCATCACCCTAGAGAGAGAGAGAGAGAGAGAGATAAAACGTGGGAAGCAAGATTAGTTGTAGGAAAACGAGGTTCCAATTACTGTGCTGGTTTGATGGAGGACACATATAATTTTATAACTATCACTATGTTCTATCCCAATTCCTGAAGTTTGGTGTGAAAATTCACTTTCGTTTTCAATAATCATGACTTTTCATTGTTTCCAAGTGAAAAGGAATTTGTTTGGTCGCAATTTTTCAGCAAATAATAGTGTAAGCTGGATGTAATTAGTTAATTCAACGTGAAATTAATACAAAATTATNTGGTCGCAATTTTTCAGCAAATAATAGTGTAAGCTGGATGTAATTAGTTAATTCAACGTGAAATTAATATAAAATTGTTTTTTAACCACTTTAATTTTCATTGTACTTACCAATTAGACTCACTTAGAAAACGACTTGATACGAAATTAATTATACATGATGCAAAGTTGAAGATAACATATACATGTCATGAATTAATTAAAATAATATAAATTAAATAAATTTTATCGTGACACAATTTGGGTCATTATCATCACTAGATATCTGTAATATAAAATAGGGTATATTTTAATAAATTTATTCGACAGTTTCAAATAGATTCATTCAATGATTATCAAAATCTTTTTCAAAATTATTTATATTGTACGGTGTCTTCAAACACGGATTATATAAATCTATAATATAAAATATGACAAATTTTAATAAATTTAATCAAAGATCTTAAATATATTCATTTAACAATTACTAATATTTTTTTAAAAATTATCCGTATTGTACTATACCTTCGTAAACGGGCTATCCAATACCCTTTAATTTGGGGCGGGGGATTTGAATCACCATCCAACGTTAGCTGGANCGTATTGTACTATACCTTCGTAAACGGGCTATCCAATACCCTTTAATTTGGGGCGGGGGATTTGAATCACCATCCAACGTTAGCTGGATAAAAGTTGAGAAAAGTACATGCTGTTGACTTTTCCACAGATTGAGGGAAGAAATGGATATTAAATTCTCTAATCTGTTGGTTGGCAAACAAACACTGATCATAAGGGATGAGGTAGAATGAGAGACGTCTCAATACCTCCATTTGTCACTAGACTAGTTCCTACCTTCTAGATTAGGCTGAGTTAAGAAGGCATGCGACAGTAAATGATCTTTAGTCTTACGTTTGACGCAGACATTTTTGGTTAAATTAGGCCGCAAAAGCCTCAAAACCTTTCACATAACCTCCCATGTTTACTTACCGACAAAAAAACCAATGTCATGGTTGCTGTCAGATTAGGCTAACAAACCCTCAAGTAGAAAGTTGCTTCCACTTGACGTGTTCAGGATCAGCCTATGATAGTAAAAAAAAAAAAAAAAAAATTACATTTATCGTAATAATAATAAACATACTTACAAAAATAATAAATTTATTGGTACCGTAGTCAAGTTATTAAATTTATTTTTATTGTGTTAGAGTGGGATCTCCAATCAATACATACTATTTGATCCAATACTCATAGAGTCTGATACTATAAGGGGTGTTTAGTTTGGATATAACGTGAGGTGGACTTTAGCACTTGATTTAATTCTCAGCATATTGGAGATAATAATCGATTTTGTATTTGTTATGGGTCGTGTATGCCATGTTTGGATCGTTATTTTTGTGGGTTCAACAATTAGAAGTATCCGCGTCAGCTTGTTTGCACCTTGATTAATCTCTTTTCTAATATAGTCAAAGACAAACCATCTATATCGGAATTAGGATATTTATGATGGATAAATTTTTCTTAATCTTGCTTTAAGGGGTTGCCATATTTGGGTTGCCATGTTTGGATCATTATTGTGATAAAGTGTGTACGCATTGTGCTAATATCAATCACTTGTTTATATTGGAGATTAATGTTAGGTATTAAGTTGATAATGATGGGTTAAGCCCAAATAGTCCAATTTATGTATTAAAGCCCAACCCCGGTTGAGGAGCCCAACCTCATCGTGAACCCACCAAGTCCAAGACAGACCAAGGCCGGCTAGACTTCTTGCTTAGCACGTCACCAAGAGGAGAGCACGGGAAGTTTATCTGCACCACCGAAGGAAGAAAACGGTCCAATCATTGACCACGTTTCATGAAGAGCTCCCCAACCTCTTCCTTCCGTTGAGGATAAGTCGTGATCTCCACCAAAGATAATCTCTAAGCTGCGATAAAGAAGCCTTGAGGATATGTCATGATCTCCACAAGAATGATCTCTTAGCTACTATAAAATGGCTCTAATCTGGGAGAGGAAGGACACATGCTCCATCAGAGACTTACAGAAGACGAACCGACTACCGGAGATTATTATTCTTTGATTCTCCATTCCCCCTCTCAAAGCTTGTATCTCCATTCTCCATACCTTTGAATCAATAAAATACCCGGCGACTGAAGCCATTGAAGAGTGGACGTAGGTCGAATTGACCGAACCACTATAAATTGTGTCTTCTTTAATTCTTTCGTTGATTTCATTGCATTTATTATCTATACTTGACAGGTGGTGTGCAAAACCATTTTTGTGCATCATCAGATAAGATAAAAAAAATGCCTCTATTCTCATTCAAAACTAGGTTTGGGAAAGAATTTTTTTTGGAAAGTTGTTGTGAATGTACTTATTTATTTTCTATCCTAATACCTATCATAATTGATTTTTTGTCACCTATCCAATAAGATTGGTTTGTACTGTTTTCTATTATGTTATGGGTGTTATTTGATAATTTAGCATCAGGATGGTATTAACAAAAAAATCATTAAATATCAAACCCTGTAATATAATCTAAAGTTGATATTAAGTGATTACTGGACTAATTTGGCTCAATCCTATCCCTTAATATCCAAATTAATCGTATCAAGAGCAACTCTTATTGCACTTATCTAAGCAAGTATCTAATTAACACTGTTGCATGCATTGTAGTAAAATTTGGAGGGGAGTAACGCAGCATACGCTTAAAAAAAAAATGGTGGCTGAAACAAACATGTATTATACATGGTACAAAACATGACACAACACAAATCTACTTAATCATAACTAAATTGTGTCGTGTTAAAATTTGTTTAATTTATCAACACAATACAATACAAATCTCCCAACCTTAAAGCCAGCCATGAAGGGGGTGAAAACTCAGGGGTGGGACTGAGTAGTCTATTTTAGGACAAATATGCTCTGCATCCAAGGAAGGAGGGGGGGGGGGGG
>CAUOFW020009457.1:49050-64676 GCA_963454935.2 Ilex paraguariensis
CCCCCCCCCCCCCCCATGACCATTATTGCCACCATTTTCCCCACCACTACCACCACAGCTATTGCCCCCACCAACACCCTCATCCCACTGTCACCGCCATTACCCATTATCATCGTCTTTTTATTCTTATATTTTTTATCACTACCACCCTCATCGCATTATCATCGTTGCCTACCATCAGCACCCACCACTACCATTGTTGCCCATCATTACCTATCGCCACCCACTACCACAACTTACCATTATTCGTTGTCGCCTACTATCGTAGCCAGCCACTATCACCCACACCTACCACACCTACCATGACCACTGTCATTCTCCACCACCCATCACACTGCCATCCAGAAGTACCTGTTGTAGCCCACCACCACCATTGTCACCTCCCACCACCGCCATTGCCCCCTTTGTCACCTTAACATCATCACCATTGCCCACCACCACCACCACCACCGTCGTCACTTATGGTTGTCACTACTATTATCATCGCCTAAAATCCACCACCACCATCACCGTTATTACCCATGGTTGCCACCATCACCAAGATCATCGCCACCTACCATAACTATTATTGTCTCCCATTTCTACTATTGCCACCCACCACCATTACCATCATTCACCCCATTACAATCGGTATTTAAATTTCTTTCTCTCTCCTCTATATTTGTGATTTGATTTTAGGTATAAATATAAATATATTTATTGTTGATCATTTTTTTTTATTACAACATGCTTTCAAGTACGAATAATAACTAATATTTTTATATTTTATATATTATGAGTTAATATCCATTGATATCGTTTCGTTTCCCACATTTTTTATCTAGTGCCTTCTTCTTCCTTATTTATAACCAAAAAATTGAGGTTGATAGATCTAGTTTATGTTACTTGTTAGGCTCCATATCTAAATCCATTAATTTTTGGATATCTGGTCCGAAAATTAATGGATACAGATATAGATTAAAAATTTCAAAATCTGTCGAATAATCGCATCAGATCAGATTACATAAATTACATTCAGTTTCAGATTCGGATATGACAAAATCTGACAATGGACTGTGAATTTTTCACCCACTAGGCATAATGGGCTGGCCTATAAATGCTCGCTAGCCAGACCGATGGGTCTAGTTTGCCCAACCATCCAGGCCGCGTCCCGCCCCCTGTCATTGACAACATAAGCGGCACTACTAACCCAACAAAAAGATAATGTATAATAATGGCGTGTGCTTAATTTCCCTTATTTCAGAAAATAATGGCAATTGGAAAAGATTTTTTTGGGTAGCAAGATTGGATTTCATTGATACCGACAACATACAATAGCATTGAAGTGATGGTCACAGACGGGCAAGGCAATATCGGTGGTGGTCCATCGTTAGGCTGGGATTATATGCAATCCCGAGGGAGAAAATTCAAAAGATGTGATTAAGATGAGCATGACTTTGATATAAATTCAAAACCCTTATGTACTGACATATATAGATACTTAGGCACCCATTCAAATGAATGGACACAACCATTAGTAAGATTGAGACTTTTAATACAATTACAACTTTACTAAGAATTGTGTTGCTTCAATAATCCAAACCACCCCCCTCTCTCTCTCTCTCCTCAGTCATGGGAAAATAAACACTGCACAAGATAACATACAACTATCTTTGCCAGCTTCTGAGGAGTCCTACAATCCCAATTTGGATCAGCTTTCTCTGTCTTATGTTGAAGAAGTTGAATAACGAGAATGTCAGCCTCTGGATTCTTTACTGGTGAGCCCATAAGGCAGTTCTAATTGCAACTCGTAATAGCTAACTCTGCTTAGATGCATGAATCAGAGAGTAAACCCGATCTACCAACTGGGTTTGGGTCAAGTTGTTTCCAACTTTGGCTAGGCCTAGTGTCCCATGGCACTCTGAATATCCATCAATCAATCCAAGACAAAAGCACTATATTCTAGATTATAGGTGAGATCAGGCGGAGCCAGTACAGGTCCAGAGGGGGCACTGGTCCACCCTGAAAGTTCTCTAGACTTTGCTCTTGTGTTGTTATCTTTAATTTACTTTAGTGGTGTTAGTTTTTGGTGCCCACTCACAATACCGTAGTGCTCGCCCGTGAAGGCCATGACCCATATAAGAATGAGCCCATTTTCTATTTATTTATATTTTTTGGACCATTCATTGTTAACTTATTCACATTTCTTGAGTCAATCTACTATATTTATTTATTTATGTTATTATTATTGATCCAAGCTCACGTATAATTCTTTTTTCTTAAAATTATTTTATTTAAGTTGGAATTACAATTATGTGTTTAAAGAGGACTTACACTCTTGTTGTAGTTGTAGCATAACCCATCAGGGTTTCCTTGATTCTTGAAATCACAAATATCTTTATTCAATAACAATGATATAATTTAATAATGTTTTCCTTCCATCTTCAATATTTTATTGTTTGATTTTTAATCAATTGTAAATATTGTTAGGTGCTTGATTTTGAATGCCTACATTGAGAAAATTCGTTGAGGCTAAATGCTTTCAAATGGCAGGATTTTTTTTTTTTTTTTTAACAAAAGGCGTATAATTAATTTTTTGTTTTGTTTTAATTTTATACACTATGCTTACCTAATTTTGGCATTTTGTCTTTAAGAAAATTTTAAAGTATTAAAAGTAGTATAATCAAAAAATTAATTTTATTATCTTACTATTGTAAATTTTGAGAAAAAAAATTAAAAACTTATTAAAATATTTGATGCCCATCCATAAATGATTTTTGGGCTCCGCCCCTCATCATCCATAGCCTTCGGCCACTGGCCTGTGCCCAAATATCTATCAGAGAGAGAGAGAGAGAGAGAGAGAGAGGAATGTCTTATATCAATGCAAAGTGGTGTGGTGACTGGTGAGTACCTCAACAACGCCTTGGGCTTCAGGGCACATCTTTTTTCGCAGCCCTTTTTTGGAAAAGCACTTTGTTCTTTGCTTAAGAATAGATGGCTGATAGCAGTTCTGTAAAAAAGGACAATAGTTGGACCACTCACTCCACTTGTTTCACCAGATCAGATTTTCAAGATGGTTGGGACACTTTCAATTATACTTGCATTTAATTTGTGTAACAATCAGCTGCTGTCATTAGAATGTTAGGGTCCATAAATGTCCTCTGAAATTGCCATCATTACCCACCCTTTCAATAACATTCAGACAGAGTAGTGGGATGTCACTGTTCACACCTAAAATTCTTAAATGAAACATCTGTTAGTTCTCTAATTTCATTAAATTTTATTCCCAACACAAATCCGTAATAAAACGTCTCATAGGCCCTGATCAGTATTACTAGAGAACTGCTCACCGCTCACCCAATTCATACTACACATGTTCCTCACAACCCGAGAGATTTATAAAAAATACCTCTCACACCTCGAGATATTAGGATAAACACGTGCCCGTGAAAAGAAACAAGCAAATAAAATCAAGGGATAAACTCCATAGGTTCCCTCACATATCACTCCTCTTACGGCTCCAAGATAGATAGGTAAATGTCGGCCTTTCCTAAACTAAGGTTTTGATTACTTAAGAATGTCTTCTAAAAGTAGGTTTTCCAAAGCTCTCCATAAGCATTTAAAGATCAGACACGTTCAACAAGAATGTTTCTCCTTGTAAATATTGTCTTGCACATTCAACTTAAGAAAAGGCGAGGCGCTTAACATGAATTATCAATAATAAGAAAAAAGGACTAAAGAAATTGCTTGTGACATTGTGTAAAATAATAAAATTGCTTCCCAAAAGCAAGTACAATGAACAACTAGTTACAACCCTTTTACATAATAAACATACCTTCCACAAGTATTATGTATTTAATTTCACTAAGTATTCATCCTATAACTGTACAAACACCATAACTCCAATGCCCTCGAAATTGTGCAGACCAAAGTCTACCTAAACAAAAATTCTTTTATGTATATAAAAGGTACCTGAAACTAAACTCATACGGCATAACCTGGACAAACTGAGAAAGAGGTTCACTTTTTCCTCTCTCAAGGCACTTCATCGCTTCTTTTCCAAGTTCATTTGGTAGTTGAAGGCATATCCAATCAAGCAATGACTCCAAGTCCTTTGCAAAATCTAACAAATACCAATCCAACAGCTTTGGGATTGCTACCATTTTCTTTGTCATCGAAATGCCAACTGCTGCCTGTAAATACTCTCGTTTTGCCACTTCCAATTCGTTTTCTACCTGAGATGCGGTGTACACTCTCACCTGTATTTGCAGAGAAGTTCATGAATCAGTAACAGCATTTGATTTCATCTAAATTGAGTTAAAATCACACCATTAAAATATTTAATAAGACTGATGGGGCCAGAATTAGATACAATAAACTTGTACATGAGGTTAGTCAGTGATTTGCCTTTGTCTTTCGAATACTGCACCACATAATATTTTCCCAAAAATTGATCCTATTGCGAAGTAAGACAATTAATGAACTTTATCTACTCCGTGCATTAACTTACAGCAGGGGAGGACCAGCTTCCACAGGATAGCGCAAATGTCACCAATGGTTCAGACAACTCCAATCCAAAAATGCTACGTGCCATCATCTCATCACTTTTTGTACCTTTGGCAAAAGTCTGGTGGGAATCCAGAGATAAATTACACAGTAAGTAACTTTTAGAAGAAATAAAATAGGCTTATAGGATGAAAGGGGCACTACTTACATATTTGGAGTGATAAGGAAGCCTCAGTATAAAATGTTCGATGGTTATTGCATTCAGCAAGTGGCCCCCAACATTGATTGTTGCCTGACGAATAGGAGACCGGATATAACCGATGTATGAAATCATATATGTCCAGATACATGATCATTAGGTGCATACATACAAATTGTTGTGTTTTGCAAATAGCAGCTACAAGGAATAATATAAAGCAAGCTGGTCTGTAAGCTGATTGAATTTTGAGGACTAATGTATTCAGTAAGAATACTGCCAGGCCCAACCTTAGGATACAGAATATAACAGTATAAATGCATAAATGAAAGGATTGGCTGGATTGGTAATACCTTTTGCATCAGTGCAACTACCAACTCAGGGCTCTCTGGTATTCCATGTTCTAGAAAGGCCTGAAGCATTGTGTATATAGTTAGTGGCTCTTTCTTTTATACCAAACACACGGCAAACACGGCATAGGATTTAAAGTGAATGCACCAACCAATCCAACCACTCCCGATATATGGAGGACTATCCAAAATATATCTTACATAGTTTATTGAAATATGTTCATAGAATGATTTCACATACATTCATCATGCACGAATTGTAAGTGTTGATCCAAAAAGCAAGCTTCTCTTGATGGTTAAGGCCCTGTAAGTCAACCAATGCAAGTTTCCCAAGTAGGAGTCTGAGAAAACAAGAGACACTATATTTAAGCCCAAGCAGATATACCCAAAAAAAGGTGAAGAGAATAAGCAACCACTCTAGTTATGCAAGTAACTTTACTTCAATCTACGAACTAAGAACACTGAAATTGTTGTTTGGTTTGGATTGATTGAGGTGCCTTCAATTGCAAATAAATGCTTATAAGGACCCATGTCTCTCTTCCGAAATTTTGAACAGATACCATAAGGATCCTTAAACTCTGTACCCTCAAAGCCTTCCGATGAAGTTAGTGTCGCTAATGAAGGTAATCGCTCTACCATACTCCTACCCTTTTTTGAGCTCATTCTTAAGAAAATGCTTGATAAGCATTTCAAAGTGCTCTCTGAAATCTTATTTGGAGTATCATCATCTGACAATCTTTCATCCCGACTAGGCTGAGTCCTCCCTTCTGCACTTTCATGGTCAATTACGCTGCCTTCTAGCTGAAAATTCAGAAACCCATGTTCATTTCGCTGCATAGATGTATAACTTTCAGCATAATGAAAGTTAATCACATTAGCACCTGTAATTTCTGAGGATTTAAACGCTTCTCTGCTGATCTATACTCGATGGGAGGTCTTTTAACCGGAGTTCTGACAGTCTGGGCTTTCAAATTTGGTGATTGATGCTTGTTTCTTGTGGCATTAGTAAACGATTGATTCTCTTTTCCCTTTGCATCATCTGAAGAAATCAGTTGAAGAGTTTGTCAAAGCTTATTCACATTTCTGCTCCAGTAAACCATGAATACATGAATGCATAAGACAAACGAAGCAAATACGGGTCAACTTCAAAGCATTACCACGGAGAGAAGTGCAATGCCTCCCCACAGATGTTGCTGAATTGGCTTCAGTTTGCAGTAACGACATGGATTGCTGGTGTTTGGAATCAATAATGTGATATGGGTCGTATAAATCAGCTGAATCATCCATGTTCCTCTTGGAGGATGAAATGTGGACAGCTTCTTGATACAATCCTTGCCTGAAATGCACAACCTGTTCTTCGAGCCGCACAACCTCCTCTTCCAAAACAGCTACTTCAGCAAGAAGCTCCAATGTCTATAGAAATCGACAGAATTACAATCTCATTTCACATGCAGTAAATTTGAGGTAAAAGATTATCTAGCTAGCAAATAGAATATGAACTGGAGTTGGGTTATAACCTCTGTTCCGTTTGCACAAGTATTTTCAACCATGCCAATTCTCTTTTGCAATTTATTTCATCGCCCACTACAATTCTTAGTACTTTTTCATATTTCAGTTTTTGGTAACTTTAAATGTCACTTTCTACTACAACTATTGTTCAAACAAACAAAAAAGAATTGGAGAGAGAGGGTGAGAGAGTAAAATACTAACACAAGAAGGAAGATAAGGAGGAAGACGAGGTAGAGCTCCCAAAGGTCTGGTAAATGCCCTCTCCAAAGCTCTGTGAACATTCTCTTCATGTCTCAGCTTCTTCTTGAGTTTATCAACCTAAAATCCATGTATGATACTATCAGTACAACATTAAAATGGGAAAAAAAATTTATATTCAAATAACAATGGCAGTGATATCCACTATCTTACATCTTGTTGCAATGCCATTTTCCTCTCTCTGATCGAACATCGTCGATTTGTGGTCTGTTTCTCAGAATCCAATACCTTGCTTCTCTGCATTTTTACCTTTTCCTTCAAGCAATGAGAAACAATTGAAATACAACAATCAGCTTCCTTAAGCAAACAAAAAGGATACTGCAGAGAGGATGACAGATATATAAAGAAATGAAAAGAAGTGAAAATGTTCATGTGGATAAGAAATAAAGTAAGCAACTTTTTAAATTCTCTCAAGGCCCATTTTCCCGAGAAAATTTTCTGGGCTGGGAAATCAAAATCACTTAACCCACATAAAAAAAGAAAAAGATAATTATTTCTTTCATCATTCAGATTACTTTTGAAAACCCATTTTATGCTTCTCTTACTTTCAATCCATGGGAATATTTCCGCTTCTGAAGAATTGAAGACATACTGACTAGTGAAAAAATAAACAGCCATTTGTGAATAAGTACATAGCAACTTTCGTTCCCAACTCCAATACCTTCTACAGTAAAAAGTAAACCGTTTTTCAAAAACCAAGTAAAATAATTGAAGAGAACAGTTCAGATTTCAATTAATAACTGATGAAATAGTACTGGCGTGTGATTACTTTTTCATTCTTCATTGGAGCTTTCATAGACTGCAAAGTTGTCCGGACTCTGGTGTTCATCGTATTCTTACACCCCCAGAGAAATCAATGAACACACTGCCACACCATTAAAAACACATCAATTCTCTCTCCCTCTCTCTCTCAGACACACATTTAAGAAAATAGCAGAAGCTTGAAATTAACATTAATGAAATAGCTATAAAGGGAAGAACGAGACCTTCTTCAGAGGAATGAATTCATTTCGTTGTAGCTCAGAAGGCGGGAAAGCTGCCTGGGAGACCTCAAAAGGACAAAAAATACTATGATCAGTCCAATCTCTGCGTTCCTCGATCTGTGTGAACAAATCAACACCAACCCATCTGGGAATAAGCTCTGCAAGCTGAAAGATCACTAGAGGAAGCGTTTCAGAAGGTGGGAGAAATATATATAGTAAATCTGTCTGTCTCTGCATATATACATAGAGACACGAACAGTCAGAGAGAGAGAGAAAAAGAGAGATTTTAATAGTTCACAACTGTGTCGTCTTCTTCTACTGGAGGAAGATTTGTTTATTGGAGAGAGGGAGAAGGAGAGTGGGCGGGGACGTGTAATAAGGTAAATTCGTTGGCTTGGTGGAAAAGCTTTATGCGCATCTTGGCGCACTATAGCGCCGTACACAGCTCCTCGATGCGTCATCATGAATTAACGTGCGCTTCCCTTTTAATCCCAATAGAGTGCTGTCCTATACACTTGCGCTTTTGCTTTTTTATGACAGAAAAACTAACCACAATGACAACAAAATGGTCACGTTATAAACTTTTTGATACATTTAAAAAATAATATAAAAATTTTATTTTTTAAAAATATAAAATAAAAATTTTAAAATCTTTTAAGGTATAAAATGCAATTCGCCTTTACTTGTTTAGACGCAAAGGAAAGAAATGGTTTGTGCAGTGGGCTGGTTGGGCGAAGGGCAAAAGCTGCCCGGACCACATGGGTGCCAGCTAAAGTATTTTGCATTTGCAAAGGAATATGAGAGGCATTCCAAGACATGGGAGACATTGGGGCTTACTTAACTTGTTATACTGCTTGTTGTATTGATCATATTTTATTAATTGCAAGCTTAATTGCCATGTTCAATTCACATGGCTCTAGTCTAGGGCATGGGGGTTGTAACATGGTATTTTCTTAGATAATCCACCACCTAATACCTTTTGGAATTTTGGGTAAAAATATATAATTATTTGAGCTATCAAAAAACTAACTGAAAAAGTACAAGAGAATGTTTGCAATATTTGAACCAATGAGTAGATAGTGTGGCTATAATTTATAATTTTTCGTACGACCTGTCAATACGACACAAAATTATTATTATTAAATTAGTGATCATAATAAAATTGACTTGTCAAATCCATTTANAATATAATTATTTGAGCTATCAAAAAACTAACTGAAAAAGTACAAGAGAATGTTTGTAATATTTGAACCAATGAGTAGATAGTGCGGCTATAATTTATAATTCTTCGTACGACCTGTCAATACGACATAAAATTATTATTATTAAATTAGTGATCATAATAAAATTGACTTGTCAAATCCATTTAATAAATGAGTCATGTATGATTTAAACCAATTTGATGTGACAGACAAAACTTACACATAATACAACACGAAATTACTATCAAATTACCGAATATATGTTTATTCTTAACGAGTACAAATTATAATATAATTGACTTATGAAATCCATTTAATAACAAAGTCATGTATAATTTTTGAACCAATTTTACTTCAAGCTACACATTAGCATTATTATGATGTTTTTGCTAAGCTTCCTTCTCAGTCATTGGACTTCATAAGATGGTATCTATCATATAAAGAAGTTATAATGTTCTTTTTCGTGTGCCCAAAAGCCTACCTAGTTTATGAGCCCCTTTCCGATTCTCTCACTATACTTCTACAAGACTCCATCCAAATCCGTCGTCATGGTGTTTAATTCTTTTTATTGAAACTATACCTTCAATTCCATTCTTCGTCTCTTTACTTGCAGCATTCTTGCTCACCCTAACATGTATTTTAGAGTGTCATATTTGGGCGATAACACATGCTGCAAATTTCATTTTAAGGGAAGACAAANTCATCCAAATCCGTCATGGTGTTTAATTCTTTTTATTGAAACTATACCTTCAATTCCATTCTTCGTCTCTTTACTTGCAGCATTCTTGCTCACCCTAACATGTATTTTAGAGTGTCATATTTGGGCGATAACACATGCTGCAAATTTCATTTTAAGGGAAGACAAAAGCAACATCAGGGAATTGACATAATTTGTTGATATAATATTTTTAATTTTAAATTGGCAACGGGTAATCTAGTGTTGAATTTTTCATTATAATATTTCATTATTTGTTGTNAAAAGGGAAGACAGAAGTAACATCAGGGAATTGACATAATTTGTTGATATAATATTTTTAATTTTAAATTGGAAACGGGTAATCTAGTGTTGAATTTTTCATTATAATATTTCATTATTTGTTGTAGCAATGACCAATTGATTTACCTATTAATATTATAGAAGGTGAGGGATTGTTTAGTGTCCATTATAAAATACCGATAATACCCCCCACCCCCCACTTTTTTAACTGCCACCCACAACTCCCTATTAACTGCATTTAGTAGTCTATAATTTATCTCTTTTGATCGTATCTCTCTTCCTCACTCTTTTGCTAGGTCAGTACTTCACAATTACGCACGGATGGTCGTGTGCAGAATTCGTTAGAATAAAAAAAAAATAGCATAAGTTAATAGACAGAATTAAAAAATAATAATAATAATAAAAAGATGGGCATTATGGTAAATATACATGTCAGTATACTTGCTAATCAAATATTCTANTTATCTCTCTTCCTCACTCTTTTGCTAGGTCAGTACTTCACAATTACGCACGGATGGTCGTGTGCAGAATTCGTTAGTATCAAAAAAAAAAATAGCATAAGTTAATAGACAGAATTAAAAAATAATAATAATAAAAAGATGGGCATTATGGTAAATATACATGTCAGTATACTTGCTAATCAAATATTCTATTAAACTAATTTTTTTTTAATAAATAGTAATTCTTTGATATGATCATGAGGGTCTTTCATTATTAATTAAATATCTAATTTGAGTTATAATTATTAATTTAAAAAGATAATCCGTTACTATAAAATCACTAAAATCAATCAATAAATTACTGCATTATTTTTGTAAATTAAATCATATTTTATAATCACTTAAAAATTAGGAACAATCTCTTAAAGGAGTACAAGTTATTACATCGGCCAACTGCTGGGTTACCAAAGTCATATTTATATTGCTGTTAGCAACTGAGGAGGAATAATAAAATTAATAATGGTGTCGGCGTGGAGGCGGGAACTATTATACCACTTACAATTTAGGAGGGCGGATGGGTGGCGTGTTGACAGGTTGACAGACGATGATAGATTAGGACTTAGGAGATTATGAACAGATATGCCAGCCACCCAGAGGCCACGTGACAATGACCCTCCTCAAACTCAATTATAATTTGATTAAAATGTATTAACCACTCATTAATTATTTTTTATAGTAAAATTGATAACACTTTTGTTTTGTTGTATGCGTAATTAAAATCACAATAATGTTGTCCTAGTCATGATGATCTTTAATAACAGTGGCAGTCATGAACTATAAATTTAAAAACAAAAGAACAGTAACGTTTACAACCACAACTTTGTCCTTTTTTCATATTGTTATAATTAAAAATTAATAATGGACTAAAATACAACATCACATTCAAAGATGTCATATTCGAAGAAAAATTAATAATTTAAAAGAGATTTTATAAATATCTTAATTTTGACGTAATTAACTTAGCTTTGATTGAATCAAAAAATAAAACAAATTAAACGAAATACGTATAAACTAATTCGAACACACTTAATTGTTGAAGTGTCACGATCCCCTAGTCTTTTTATAACTTGGGCACCGGCTCTGTGTACTAAAAAGGGAAGAAATTGGTGTGAAATTGAGAGGTCAATTTAAACTTGAGTTGAAATTCATGTTTACTTTGGATCGAGTTATCCGGGAACAAGACTGACTGGGAACATTCTTGTGGACGAAACTGTTCAATCAGTTTGTTGAGCACTATTCGTCCACGCAGACTAAATGAACGGACAGGGCCCACCTGACTCATTTTACACCAAGGTCAAGATGTGTTTAACCCATTTTTTCTACCCAAATTTGCTGACATGGCAGTTGGTGAATGGCTGCTTGAAAATCTCATGTGTTTCATGTAAGCCGTCGGATTTTTCTCCATTCTTTCCTAAGGAGAACTTTCAATCTTTTATGGCTAAATCTAATGAGCTGTTAGTGAAGCTAGACATGGCAGCTGTTTCTTGGATTGATATTAAATGTTTTGAGAAACAATTCAAGAGAGTATTGTGATTGTGTGTTTTAAAAAGAAAATCACTTATTACGTGGGTGGGTCCAGTGCCTTATTAAAGCCAATTATTCTTGTAACTCTTAAAAACTCAAGACTTCAATTTGAGTCCTGTCTGTCTGAATTTTTTTAAGTTGTATTGAAATTTCTCTGTCAAAATTTATTCTATGTACCGAAAATCTCTGTTGAAATGATTTGAGTATTTTCGAGATCAATTACTTATAAGTTAGAAAGACCAAACCACTTACATACAATCTAATAACATATGTATTATAAGCATAATTTATTCAAATATAATATTGTAACCCAGATTAACTAGAATAGCATTGGAGTGGGTAAAGTAAATCTCTTTTGAGCAATTAATTAGTAATAATTAAGGGAAGATTAGTACATACATAGATTAGCTGGATAATGACCCTTACGTTTCATTATCACAAGTCAAAGTAAGACATCACTATCTCCGTGCACGTTAAGGTCTGATAGTGTGTAAAATAATTTAACAATAATTTACTTCCGAACCCATTTCTGATAGTGTGCAAGTACATTCTTCTTAATATTAACTTGTATTTTGGGCTACTCATTCTACCCTCCAACCCATTTCTTAATTTAATGAATTCATTTACCGTTGTGAAATTCGTACGATAATTAGCTATTTTTTTTAAATTATTCTCAAAACAAAATTGTAGAGCTGACGAAGTAGAATGACATAAATTTAAGGACACTAATATTGTGTTAGGTTAATTATAACGCTTCAATGCTCGTATAAGTTATGAAAGGCTAATGCTCNGAGAGAATTACACTTAGATTTCATAAGATTTGTTATTTAATCATTTAGATCTTCTAATATATTTAAAATATTACACACAGATTTCTAAATTTTGTATACGCATAATACTTAGGCCTCTACTGTCAAATATCGGTTAATATATTTATTAATAAATTACACTCAGAGTCCCTGAAGTTTGTAAGAACATAATATTTAGATCCCTAAAGTTTAAAATATTATACTTAGATTAAAAATATTTCAATCAAAAATAGAATATCAAATATTTTAAATTTTACTACTAAAATTAGTATTCTATTGTATCATTTANCATAATTATTAATTTAAAAAGATAATCCGTTACTATAAAATCACTAAAATCAATCAATAAATTACTACATTATTTTTGTAAATTAAATCATATTTTATAATCACTTAAAAATTAGGAACAATCTCTTAAAGGAGTACAAGTTATTACTTGGGCCAACTGCTGGGTTACCAAAGTCATATTTATATTGCTGTTAGCAACTGAGGAGGANTATAATTATTAATTTAAAAAGACAATCCGTTACTATAAAATCACTAAAATCAATCAATAAATTACTGCATTATTTTTGTAAATTAAATCATATTTTATAATCACTTAAAAATTAGGAACAATCTCTTAAAGGAGTACAAGTTATTACATCGGCCAACTGCTGGGTTACCAAAGTCATATTTATATTGCTGTTAGCAACTGAGGAGGAATAATAAAATTAATAATGGTGTCGGCGTGGAGGCGGGAACTATTATACCACTTACAATTTAGGAGGGCGGATGGGTGGCGTGTTGACAGGTTGACAGACGATGATAGATTAGGACTTAGGAGATTATGAACAGATATGCCAGCCACCCAGAGGCCACGTGACAATGACCCTCCTCAAACTCAATTATAATTTGATTAAAATGTATTAACCACTCATTAATTATTTTTTATAGTAAAATTGATAACACTTTTGTTTTGTTGTATGCGTAATTAAAATCACAATAATGTTGTCCTAGTCATGATGATCTTTAATAACAGTGGCAGTCATGAACTATAAATTTAAAAACAAAAGAACAGTAACGTTTACAACCACAACTTTGTCCTTTTTTCATATTGTTATAATTAAAAATTAATAATGGACTAAAATACAACATCACATTCAAAGATGTCATATTCGAAGAAAAATTAATAATTTAAAAGAGATTTTATAAATATCTTAATTTTGACGTAATTAACTTAGCTTTGATTGAATCAAAAAATAAAACAAATTAAACGAAATACGTATAAACTAATTCGAACACACTTAATTGTTGAAGTGTCACGATCCCCTAGTCTTTTTATAACTTGGGCACCGGCTCTGTGTACTAAAAAGGGAAGAAATTGGTGTGAAATTGAGAGGTCAATTTAAACTTGAGTTGAAATTCATGTTTACTTTGGATCGAGTTATCCGGGAACAAGACTGACTGGGAACATTCTTGTGGACGAAACTGTTCAATCAGTTTGTTGAGCACTATTCGTCCACGCAGACTAAATGAACGGACAGGGCCCACCTGACTCATTTTACACCAAGGTCAAGATGTGTTTAACCCATTTTTTCTACCCAAATTTGCTGACATGGCAGTTGGTGAATGGCTGCTTGAAAATCTCATGTGTTTCATGTAAGCCGTCGGATTTTTCTCCATTCTTTCCTAAGGAGAACTTTCAATCTTTTATGGCTAAATCTAATGAGCTGTTAGTGAAGCTAGACATGGCAGCTGTTTCTTGGATTGATATTAAATGTTTTGAGAAACAATTCAAGAGAGTATTGTGATTGTGTGTTTTAAAAAGAAAATCACTTATTACGTGGGTGGGTCCAGTGCCTTATTAAAGCCAATTATTCTTGTAACTCTTAAAAACTCAAGACTTCAATTTGAGTCCTGTCTGTCTGAATTTTTTTAAGTTGTATTGAAATTTCTCTGTCAAAATTTATTCTATGTACCGAAAATCTCTGTTGAAATGATTTGAGTATTTTCGAGATCAATTACTTATAAGTTAGAAAGACCAAACCACTTACATACAATCTAATAACATATGTATTATAAGCATAATTTATTCAAATATAATATTGTAACCCAGATTAACTAGAATAGCATTGGAGTGGGTAAAGTAAATCTCTTTTGAGCAATTAATTAGTAATAATTAAGGGAAGATTAGTACATACATAGATTAGCTGGATAATGACCCTTACGTTTCATTATCACAAGTCAAAGTAAGACATCACTATCTCCGTGCACGTTAAGGTCTGATAGTGTGTAAAATAATTTAACAATAATTTACTTCCGAACCCATTTCTGATAGTGTGCAAGTACATTCTTCTTAATATTAACTTGTATTTTGGGCTACTCATTCTACCCTCCAACCCATTTCTTAATTTAATGAATTCATTTACCGTTGTGAAATTCGTACGATAATTAGCTATTTTTTTTAAATTATTCTCAAAACAAAATTGTAGAGCTGACGAAGTAGAATGACATAAATTTAAGGACACTAATATTGTGTTAGGTTAATTATAACGCTTCAATGCTCGTATAAGTTATGAAAGGCTAATGCTCCTATTAAACTACAATTGCATAGATTAATTATATCGGAGATAAGCTTAAGTTGCTGGTGAATTTAATGATAGTGGAATTAGTCTTTCTCTGTTTAGAGTTACTTAGGGTATTATTTACTCGGTACATAATTTTATTGTAATTCGATCAACGTTTTTTTCACCTCGAATTTTTGTAGTAACAAAATACTTGCTATGCTCAACGGAACTGTTCAATTTAAATTTCTGTAATGATCATTAACT
>CAUOFW020009457.1:64809-75096 GCA_963454935.2 Ilex paraguariensis
CCCCCAAAAAATAAAAAAGCCAAAGTTTGACCAAAACAGCAACAATATGAGAGAATTACACTTAGATTTCATAAGATTTGTTATTTAATCATTTAGATCTTCTAATATATTTAAAATATTACACACAGATTTCTAAATTTTGTATACGCATAATACTTAGGCCTCTACTGTCAAATATCGGTTAATATATTTATTAATAAATTACACTCAGAGTCCCTGAAGTTTGTAAGAACATAATATTTAGATCCCTAAAGTTTAAAATATTATACTTAGATTAAAAATATTTCAATCAAAAATAGAATATCAAATATTTTAAATTTTACTACTAAAATTAGTATTCTATTGTATCATTTATTGAAATAAAATTCAAAAATAAAAGTCAATTTCAAAAAAAAAATAGTAATTAGTATATAATTATACTATCTATTGGAATAAAATTAAAAAATCAAATAAGGGATCTAAGTCATTCATAATAGAATGTGAATTTTACAACCAAAATTCATATTTTATTATGTTATTTATTGAAATAAAATCAAAAATAAAAATTTATTTTTTTCTTAAAAAATTGTATTTAGTGTACAATTATATTATCTATTGGAATAAAACTAAACAATCAAACAAGGAGTCAAACTGTAATAGAAACAATATATTCTAACTTTAATTGGNAAAAGAACAGTAACGTTTACAACCACAACTTTGTCTTTTTTTCATATTGTTATAATTAAAAATTAATAATGGACTAAAATACAACATCACATTCAAAGATGTCATATTCGAAGAAAAATTAATAATTTAAAAGAGATTTTATAAATATCTTAATTTTGACGTAATTAACTTAGCTTTGATTGAATCAAAAAATAAAACAAATTAAACGAAATACGTATAAACTAATTCGAACACACTTAATTGTTGAAGTGTCACGATCCCCTAGTCTTTTTATAACTTGGGCACCGGCTCTGTGTACTAAAAAGGGAAGAAATTGGTGTGAAATTGAGAGGTCAATTTAAACTTGAGTTGAAATTCATGTTTACTTTGGATCGAGTTATCCGGGAACAAGACTGACTGGGAACATTCTTGTGGACGAAACTGTTCAATCAGTTTGTTGAGCACTATTCGTCCACGCAGACTAAATGAACGGACAGGGCCCACCTGACTCATTTTACACCAAGGTCAAGATGTGTTTAACCCATTTTTTCTACCCAAATTTGCTGACATGGCAGTTGGTGAATGGCTGCTTGAAAATCTCATGTGTTTCATGTAAGCCGTCGGATTTTTCTCCATTCTTTCCTAAGGAGAACTTTCAATCTTTTATGGCTAAATCTAATGAGCTGTTAGTGAAGCTGGACATGGCAGCTGTTTCTTGGATTGATATTAAATGTTTTGAGAAACAATTCAAGAGAGTATTGTGATTGTGTGTTTTAAAAAGAAAATCACTTATTACGTGGGTGGGTCCAGTGCCTTATTAAAGCCAATTATTCTTGTAACTCTTAAAAACTCAAGACTTCAATTTGAGTCCTGTCTGTCTGAATTTTTTTAAGTTGTATTGAAATTTCTCTGTCAAAATTTATTCTATGTACCGAAAATCTCTGTTGAAATGATTTGAGTATTTTCGAGATCAATTACTTATAAGTTAGAAAGACCAAACCACTTACATACAATCTAATAACATATGTATTATAAGCATAATTTATTCAAATATAATATTGTAACCCAGATTAACTAGAATAGCATTGGAGTGGGTAAAGTAAATCTCTTTTGAGCAATTAATTAGTAATAATTAAGGGAAGATTAGTACATACATAGATTAGCTGGATAATGACCCTTACGTTTCATTATCACAAGTCAAAGTAAGACATCACTATCTCCGTGCACGTTAAGGTCTGATAGTGTGTAAAATAATTTAACAATAATTTACTTCCGAACCCATTTCTGATAGTGTGCAAGTACATTCTTCTTAATATTAACTTGTATTTTGGGCTACTCATTCTACCCTCCAACCCATTTCTTAATTTAATGAATTCATTTACCGTTGTGAAATTCGTACGATAATTAGCTATTTTTTTTAAATTATTCTCAAAACAAAATTGTAGAGCTGACGAAGNCCACTCATTAATTATTTTTTATAGTAAAATTGATAACACTTTTGTTTTGTTGTATGCGTAATTAAAATCACAATAATGTTGTCCTAGTCATGATGATCTTTAATAACAGTGGCAGTCATGAACTATAAATTTAAAAACCAAAGAACAGTAACGTTTACAACCACAACTTTGTCCTTTTTTCATATTGTTATAATTAAAAATTAATAATGGAGTAAAATACAACATCACATTCAAAGATGTCATATTCGAAGAAAAATTAATACTTTAAAAGAGATTTTATAAATATCTTAATTTTGAAGTAATTAATTTAGCTTTGATTGAATCAAAAAATAAAAAAAATTAAACGAAATACGTATAAACTAATTCGAACACACTTAATTGTTGAAGAGTCACGATCCCCTAGTCTTTTTATAACTTGGGCACTGGCTCTGTGTACTAAAAAGGGAACAAATTGGTGTGAAATTGAGAGGTCAATTTAAACTTGAGTTGAAATTCATGTTTACTTTGGATCGAGTTATCCGGGAACAAGACTGACTGGGAACATTCTTGTGGACGAAACTGTTCAATCAGTTTGTTGAGCACTATTCGTCCACGCAGACTAAATGAACGGACAGGGCCCACCTGACTCATTTTACACCAAGGTCAAGATGTGTTTAACCCATTTTTTTTACCCAAATTTGCTGACATGGCAGTTGGTGAATGGCTGCTTGAAAATCTCATGTGTTTCATGTAAGCCGTCGGATTTTTCTCCATTCTTTCCTAAGGAGAACTTTCAATCTTTTATGGCTAAATCTAATGAGCTGTTAGTGAAGCTAGACATGGCAGCTGTTTCTTGGATTGATATTAAATGTTTTGAGAAAACAATTCAACAGAGTATTGTGATTGTGTGTTTTAAAAAGAAAATCACTTATTACGTGGGTGGGTCCAGTGCCTTATTAAGGTCAATTATTCTTGTAACTCTTAAAAACTAAGACTTCAATTTGAGTCTTGTCTGAATTTTTTTAAGTTGTATTGAAATTTCTCTGTCAAAATTTATTCTATGTACCGAAAATCTCTGTTGAAATGATTTGAGTATTTTCGAGATCAATTACTTATAAGTTAGAAAGACCAAACCACTTACATACAATCTAATAACACACGTATTATAAGCATAATTTATTCAAATATAATATTGTAACCCAGATTAACTAGAATAGCATTGGAGTGGGTAAAGTAAATCTCTTTTGAGCAATTAATTAGTAATAATTAAGGGAAGATTAGTACATACATAGATTAGCTGGATAATGACCCTTACGTTTCATTATCAGAAGTCAAAGTAAGACATCACTATCTCCGTGCACGTTAAGGTCTGATAGTGTGTAAGATAATTTAACAATAATTTACTTCCGAACCCATTTCTGATAGTGTGCAAGTATATTCTTCTTAATATTAACTTGTATTTTGGGCTACTCATTCTACCCTCCAACCCATTTCTTAATTTAATGAATTCATTTACCGTTGTGAAATTCGTACGATAATTAGCTATTTTTTTTAAATTATTCTCAAAACAAAATTGTAGAGCTGACGAAGTAGAATGACATAAATTTAAGGACACTAATATTGTGTTAGGTTAATTATAACGCTTCAATGCTCGTATAAGTTATGAAAGGCTAATGCTCCTATTAAACTACAATTGCATAGATTAATTATATCGGAGATAAGCTTAAGTTGCTGGTGAATTTAATGATAGTGGAATTAGTCTTTCTCTGTTTAGAGTTACTTAGGGTATTATTTACTCGGTACATAATTTTATTGTAATTCGATCAACGTTTTTTTCACCTCGAATTTTTGTAGTAACAAAATACTTGCTATGCTCAACGGAACTGTTCAATTTAAATTTCTGTAATGATCATTAACTTTTGTCTTACACCCCCCCCCCCCCCCCCCCGGCNTAATTTTATGTCAATAAATGTCATAATAGAATATAAATTTTAGTTGTAAAATTTAAAATATTTGATATTCTATCTTTGATTGGAGTATTTTTGGTTTAAATATAATATTTTAAACTTAAGGGGTCTAAATATTAAATACTTCCAAACTTCAGGGGTTTAGATATAATTTATTAACAAATATATTAACGGACATTGACTGCAAGAGTAAAAGTCTAAGTATTACACGCGTATAAATATCAAGAAATATGTGTATAATATTTCAAATTTTAAAAAATTTGAATGATTAAATGACAAATTTTACAGAGTTAGAGTATAATTTAGGGACATAGAGACAAAAGTTTTTCTTATTTCTTCCGACAGCGACACATGTGGAATCCTTCTCTAGTTAATCGTTAGATTAAACGTCCATCTCAAGGAAAAAAAAAAGATTAAACGTCCATCTCAAGAAATTCAATGACTATAAATCGCTTCTTTAAGTGGAGATTAGGTTTTTAATAATCAATTTTAGAATAGAGGAATACAATTTTATAAGGTGATTGGAAATGGAATACCTCATACACATGAATTTGACTATGGTACCGAAATTCAAAATTTTAATACTATACCAAAATTTATCACATTGGTGAATACTTTTACAATTGCTATGGTATCCAAAAAAATTGTAAAAATAGTTGTTATAACAGTGGTAAAAACACTCATAAACAGTAATAAAAATATCAATAAAAGTGATAAATCAACTACAAAAATAATAATTTTTTTAGTTGTAAAATGACTCATGTAAAAATACCATTTTAAGTAAGAAATTTTGGAGGTATGAAATCGCAGTCAAATCCCATACATATTGGAGTGTCAATGTGTCGTGTCGTGTTATTTTAGGTCTCGTTATTTTTGTGTTAAGTCATTTTTGGTCTATGTCAAGGTTCGTATCAATAAAAAATTATTTAATTCTACAATAACTCATATAATACTATTTAAAAAATTATAAACTCTTATTTTTTGTCTATAATATTTATTAAATATTTATTTTTTATGTACAATAACCGTTAATCGTGTTATTTGCATCGAATCTTAATTTGATTAATTTATTACTTATGTCAACTAATTATGTTATTTTTAAATTTTGTGTCGAATTGGGTTCATATTAATGAATAAAATTGATACCCATTATAATCTGGATAACCTTCCAAAATACATTTGGTCAGCTTTGTCTTTTATTATTTGTCTCTTTGTATAGATTCTTTGTAATTCCTCTTTCATTTGGATGCAAATTTTTTTTTCCCTGACGGAGATCGAAGCGGTGAAGGTGACATTGCACTGTATCTTCCACTATAGAGATTCAACTTGTTATGGGAACTCTTTTAAATCAAAGGCCGGAGTCTCAGAAATGATTTCTCTATATGTGGGGTAAAATAATAAATATCCGACTCTTTTCGAATCTCGTGAAAGACTCTGAACTGGACCACTTTATTTTTTCTTATGTGTAAGCGAGAGAGAGAGAGATGAAATGGATCAATTTTCGGGCTGAGAGTTAAATCCAACTATCCAAGGTGAGGCAAAATGAGCAGTTCATCTTGCAAGATATAATATGCAAAATAAATCTGTCAGCTAAAAGGTTGGTTAGCTGATTGGTTTTTTTTTACAAATTGTCATATTTCAAAGGGTCTTAGTGTAACTTCCAAAATAACAAAAAGGGTACAATAAAATTAAAAGACACTAGAAAAGGTAACTTTTCAATTTACCCAAACAAAATTGTTTTGCATGCAACAAAAAAAAAAGTGGTATTCAATGATTACTCCACGCTGTTCGGACAAATTATTGTTTCTACCTTTGTTTTGAAGCTTGTATAGAAAATACCAAACAGTTTCATTGAGAAATGTCTAGAGATTAGATGGCAGTAATGCTCCTTTTGTATGATAAAAAAATAGAAAGATGAAAAGTTAGAAGGATAAATAAAATATTATGTTTGATAAGTAAGAAAAATAGTAAGGACGGAAAAGTAGATAGATTAACTTTATTTTCAACTCACTAAAATCAATCCCTCCAAAATCGAATGAAAAATAGATAGAAAATTAATTATTTGTGTTGAGATGTATCTTATTTGTCTATATATTACATATATATTAATTTCATATAAAAATACAATGATAAAATATGTATTTATATATATATATATTTTAAAATTTAAAAATAAAAAATAAAAAAAACATTTTAAAGTAAAAAAATATTTTTTTTATCTTAATTAGGGGTGAAAATTTTTAACTCAATACGACGACACGACTCCATTATCAACCCTAATCTTAGCCAGCACAAAAAAATTTTAAAAAAAATTAGTCATTTTTATTTTCCATCCATCCAACAAAACACAAAAATTAGTGTATGATTTCTATTTTTCATCCTTAAATGATAAAAAGTGTATCCTTATTATTTTCTATAATTCTAATTTTTCATCTTTCCTACCAAACGGAACATAAACAAATGTTGGTGTGGTAACTTAAATGTTCTGTTTGGTACGATGGAAAAGTCGGAGGATGGAAAGTTGGATGATAAAAAAAATATCATGTTTGGTAAGGAAAGAAAGTAGGAAGGATGGAAAAGTGGATGTAAAAACTTTTCTTCCAACTCACCAAAATCAATCCCTCCAAAATTGGAAGGAAAGTGGATGAA
The DNA here is from genome assembly GCA_963454935.2 of Ilex paraguariensis. NCBI lineage: Eukaryota > Viridiplantae > Streptophyta > Magnoliopsida > Aquifoliales > Aquifoliaceae > Ilex > Ilex paraguariensis. Next base: position 71,507 of record CAUOFW020009457.1, read on the forward strand.
AAGTTAATTATTTATATTGAGACGTATCTTATTTGTCTATATATCTTATGTATACATTAATTTCATACAAAAATACAATGATAAAATATGTATATATATATTTTTTAAAAAAAGTAAAAATTTAAAAATTTTAAAAATTTTAAAAAAAATATTTTTTTCATCTTAACTAATAGTGACAATTTTGCATTCAACGCGATGACACGACTTGAATTTGATACGAAAATAAACATGTCAACTTTTAATTCGGCACAACACAATTAGTTAAATGAGTTAAGTTAGATTTAACTAATATTTGACACAAACTCATAATGATTTATCACGAATCTAACACAACACGAATCGACTTGATTGTCACCCCTAATTTTAGTCAACACAAAAAAAAAAATAGTTATTTTTATTTTTCATCCATCCAACCAAACACAAAGTAAAGAAAATGTATTCTTTCTATTTTCCATTCTTAAAAGATAGAAAGTGTATCTCTCCTACTTTTCATCTTTCCTATTTTTTATTCTACCAACCAAATGGAGCAAAAATGTCTCATAATCACACGAGAACAAAGGCATAACGACAATTATTAAATCTTATTAAAAATACGGGTTTGCATGTCAAAAACATTATATTCACAATATGTTAAACAAACCTAGGGAAGAGAATTTTGGTTGGGTGACCCTACCCTAGTAGCTATGACAGACATACTTTGAAGAACAGTGTTTTTTTCCCCAAAATTAAGGCTGCTACGTAGTGGGGGGTTGTTCTACAATGACCTTACAACTCCCCTCTCGTACTGAACAAAGTTTTACTGAATGGAATGCCTCAACAACCGCCATTTTCCCATGATATTCCTCAAGTACCTCAATTAATACGCGTCCGGAATGGGCAGCGACGGGCTGACCGGGCTCTCCAGCCAGCAGCAATGCGAATCACAGGTCGGGCCACCGGGTCATTAATTGGTGAATGGGCCAGACTACGGGTTTACCTGGAAAAATCAATTTTGGGCTTAATCGGGCCAGACTGTTGGACCAAGGAACAGGATAAAATTCACGACCCATGATCTTACCAGTGAGACTGTCCGATTGTCCATGGTCAGGTGGCTGTAGGACTTTTAACAATGAATGGCAATGAATATTAGGGCTTCTTTGGAAAAATTTTGGGGAGGAATTTGAATTGATTTTTTTTCAAATCAAAACTCTTTTTTGTAAAGATGAGATTCAACATTTAATCCGGTTCATACTTATGTTTGGTATGCAATATATACACATGTAAGACTTACAAATATATTATAATTATTAACAACTATTTGTCCTGACAATTTTAACCTTAATTAATCAAATTCATATTTATGTTAAGGGGTATAATTATCTTTTGAATCCTTAACCCCCTATTTATTTTTTCAAACCCACCCTCCCCCTAAGTTTGATGAAATCTATGATTATGAGTTTAACTGAATCTGCTCTCCCCCAATTACGGGCTGAGTTTGGAAACTCTTGATTGAGTTTTTCATACAAACATAAGATTTGGAAGAGATTTAGACTATTTTTCCCAAACCCATCTTGCCAACTCCCCCCATACTCCCTTACTAAACAACCCTTAAGAGTTAAGACCTATCCCCATTTTACGGTCAGAATCCCATACGACGAAAAAAGATATTCATTACAACAGTGATTTTATGTCACCAGTGTCAAATTGTATCTCCAACTAATAATATACAAATAAATAAAAAAGTGGACCTCATACAAGTCAATAAGTACCAATCCATGTAAGTAGATAATTAACCAAATAAAGTTTATTTGGCTAATGATATCATTTTAAGACTCCACACAAGTCAATAATTATCCAAACCATGTAAGTAGATAACTACTTAAGTGAGACTCATTTTACCTATTTAAAGTTTTATTATTAGTTAGTGATACCATGTCATCAATGCAGACATAATACCACCATTGTATCGAATATTTTTATTGAACTGTGAACTTCCATGGTAGGATTCAGATATGGACAATGCAACCGGAGGCCATTGATTTCGTTCTAGAAGTACGAAGAAATCGAGAGGTATTTTGTGTTCATTATTGTCTTGAGTTTGTCCGAGATAAGCTTACATGCATGTTACTCCTCTTAGTAGAATTGATGTGAACCCTAGATTCCACTGGCGGGGGATTGACCTCTTTTAGGTGTCAAAAATTCAAATTTTAACCCTTATAGTTTATGTTATTTTCATTTACCCCCATGAAAGCTTTTGTATTTTAAATTAATTTTTTTCTATTTGGCCCACCACTTTGAATTATCTAGCTCCATGGCTACACTAAAATCAACGAGAGACTCATACACTAAATTATAATTTTTTTAGAACAATATTATAAAATTTAAATAAAATTCAAAAAATTACAATTCAAATACATATAATTTTTTGGACTAGTGGGTTCCATCAACTTTTTTTAGTGGAACTCACTCATCCAAGGATTACTATGCATTTGAGTTTTAACTTTTGAATTTTATTTTTATTATATTGTATTTTCCTTTTCTTATAATTTTTGTCATTAGTATCGGCTTACAAATCACAGCCAACTGTAACTGCTTGAGTTAATTCTACCTAAAAACCCCTGCCGAGGGTCCTATGGAATGAGCTGTATTATGAAAAGATTTTCACCTTCTGGCTAGATGGTCGCTTTAAGTCTCGTTTGGATGGGACGGCCACCATAGCAATCTCTTTATACAGCAAGACAATAGAGGTCCCTCCATTATTCCGTTGTTTTTCCTGTGTATATGAATTTTGTGCTCTTATACCTATGGGGGATGTCATTGTTTGCTGCTCTGTTAAACACAAAGCCAAGCACTTTAAACAATCACTATATAGTTTCATCACCCAAGAGTAACTTGTTCATTTTTTGCTACAAAGTTCTTAGAAGTAACAGTCGTGGAGAAATAAAAGAAATTTGTACTTTGACATAAATGCAAATTAGGGTTGTAANGAAGTCAAAGTAAGACATCACTATCTCCGTGCACGTTAAGGTCTGATAGTGTGTAAGATAATTTAACAATAATTTACTTCCGAACCCATTTCTGATAGTGTGCAAGTATATTCTTCTTAATATTAACTTGTATTTTGGGCTACTCATTCTACCCTCCAACCCATTTCTTAATTTAATGAATTCATTTACCGTTGTGAAATTCGTACGATAATTAGCTATTTTTTTTAAATTATTCTCAAAACAAAATTGTAGAGCTGACGAAGTAGAATGACATAAATTTAAGGACACTAATATTGTGTTAGGTTAATTATAACGCTTCAATGCTCGTATAAGTTATGAAAGGCTAATGCTCCTATTAAACTACAATTGCATAGATTAATTATATCGGAGATAAGCTTAAGTTGCTGGTGAATTTAATGATAGTGGAATTAGTCTTTCTCTGTTTAGAGTTACTTAGGGTATTATTTACTCGGTACATAATTTTATTGTAATTCGATCAACGTTTTTTTCACCTCGAATTTTTGTAGTAACAAAATACTTGCTATGCTCAACGGAACTGTTCAATTTAAATTTCTGTAATGATCATTAACTTTTGTCTTACACCCCCCCCCCCCCCCCCCCGGC
>CAUOFW020009457.1:75659-140515 GCA_963454935.2 Ilex paraguariensis
GAGTCAAACTGTAATAGAAACAATATATTCTAACTTTAATTGGGGTAATCTAGTAGTTTAATTTGATCGTTTAAACGACCAAATTAAATTCTAATATATAGTAAAATTATATAGTAATTATGATTTTTTAAGAAAAAAATAGATTTTTATTTTTAATTTTATGTCAATAAATGTCATAATAGAATATAAATTTTAGTTGTAAAATTTAAAATATTTGATATTCTATCTTTGATTGGAGTATTTTTGGTTTAAATATAATATTTTAAACTTAAGGGGTCTAAATATTAAATACTTCCAAACTTCAGGGGTTTAGATATAATTTATTAACAAATATATTAACGGACATTGACTGCAAGAGTAAAAGTCTAAGTATTACACGCGTATAAATATCAAGAAATATGTGTATAATATTTCAAATTTTAAAAAATTTGAATGATTAAATGACAAATTTTACAGAGTTAGAGTATAATTTAGGGACATAGAGACAAAAGTTTTTCTTATTTCTTCCGACAGCGACACATGTGGAATCCTTCTCTAGTTAATCGTTAGATTAAACGTCCATCTCAAGGAAAAAAAAAAGATTAAACGTCCATCTCAAGAAATTCAATGACTATAAATCGCTTCTTTAAGTGGAGATTAGGTTTTTAATAATCAATTTTAGAATAGAGGAATACAATTTTATAAGGTGATTGGAAATGGAATACCTCATACACATGAATTTGACTATGGTACCGAAATTCAAAATTTTAATACTATACCAAAATTTATCACATTGGTGAATACTTTTACAATTGCTATGGTATCCAAAAAAATTGTAAAAATAGTTGTTATAACAGTGGTAAAAACACTCATAAACAGTAATAAAAATATCAATAAAAGTGATAAATCAACTACAAAAATAATAATTTTTTTAGTTGTAAAATGACTCATGTAAAAATACCATTTTAAGTAAGAAATTTTGGAGGTATGAAATCGCAGTCAAATCCCATACATATTGGAGTGTCAATGTGTCGTGTCGTGTTATTTTAGGTCTCGTTATTTTTGTGTTAAGTCATTTTTGGTCTATGTCAAGGTTCGTATCAATAAAAAATTATTTAATTCTACAATAACTCATATAATACTATTTAAAAAATTATAAACTCTTATTTTTTGTCTATAATATTTATTAAATATTTATTTTTTATGTACAATAACCGTTAATCGTGTTATTTGCATCGAATCTTAATTTGATTAATTTATTACTTATGTCAACTAATTATGTTATTTTTAAATTTTGTGTCGAATTGGGTTCATATTAATGAATAAAATTGATACCCATTATAATCTGGATAACCTTCCAAAATACATTTGGTCAGCTTTGTCTTTTATTATTTGTCTCTTTGTATAGATTCTTTGTAATTCCTCTTTCATTTGGATGCAAATTTTTTTTTCCCTGACGGAGATCGAAGCGGTGAAGGTGACATTGCACTGTATCTTCCACTATAGAGATTCAACTTGTTATGGGAACTCTTTTAAATCAAAGGCCGGAGTCTCAGAAATGATTTCTCTATATGTGGGGTAAAATAATAAATATCCGACTCTTTTCGAATCTCGTGAAAGACTCTGAACTGGACCACTTTATTTTTTCTTATGTGTAAGCGAGAGAGAGAGAGATGAAATGGATCAATTTTCGGGCTGAGAGTTAAATCCAACTATCCAAGGTGAGGCAAAATGAGCAGTTCATCTTGCAAGATATAATATGCAAAATAAATCTGTCAGCTAAAAGGTTGGTTAGCTGATTGGTTTTTTTTTACAAATTGTCATATTTCAAAGGGTCTTAGTGTAACTTCCAAAATAACAAAAAGGGTACAATAAAATTAAAAGACACTAGAAAAGGTAACTTTTCAATTTACCCAAACAAAATTGTTTTGCATGCAACAAAAAAAAAAGTGGTATTCAATGATTACTCCACGCTGTTCGGACAAATTATTGTTTCTACCTTTGTTTTGAAGCTTGTATAGAAAATACCAAACAGTTTCATTGAGAAATGTCTAGAGATTAGATGGCAGTAATGCTCCTTTTGTATGATAAAAAAATAGAAAGATGAAAAGTTAGAAGGATAAATAAAATATTATGTTTGATAAGTAAGAAAAATAGTAAGGACGGAAAAGTAGATAGATTAACTTTATTTTCAACTCACTAAAATCAATCCCTCCAAAATCGAATGAAAAATAGATAGAAAATTAATTATTTGTGTTGAGATGTATCTTATTTGTCTATATATTACATATATATTAATTTCATATAAAAATACAATGATAAAATATGTATTTATATATATATATATTTTAAAATTTAAAAATAAAAAATAAAAAAAACATTTTAAAGTAAAAAAATATTTTTTTTATCTTAATTAGGGGTGAAAATTTTTAACTCAATACGACGACACGACTCCATTATCAACCCTAATCTTAGCCAGCACAAAAAAATTTTAAAAAAAATTAGTCATTTTTATTTTCCATCCATCCAACAAAACACAAAAATTAGTGTATGATTTCTATTTTTCATCCTTAAATGATAAAAAGTGTATCCTTATTATTTTCTATAATTCTAATTTTTCATCTTTCCTACCAAACGGAACATAAACAAATGTTGGTGTGGTAACTTAAATGTTCTGTTTGGTACGATGGAAAAGTCGGAGGATGGAAAGTTGGATGATAAAAAAAATATCATGTTTGGTAAGGAAAGAAAGTAGGAAGGATGGAAAAGTGGATGTAAAAACTTTTCTTCCAACTCACCAAAATCAATCCCTCCAAAATTGGAAGGAAAGTGGATGAAAAGTTAATTATTTATATTGAGACGTATCTTATTTGTCTATATATCTTATGTATACATTAATTTCATACAAAAATACAATGATAAAATATGNATACACATCATGACTATAATCCACCAGTCCTTTTGCTCATGGCTGATAGACCTCTATCCATTCATGCTTTCCCTTCAAAAGTGTGCAAGTAATGGCTGTCAAAGTTTTTCAGTGTGGACACTTTTTGATTATTAATTGGCTTCAATCCTTACGCTGCTCAAATCATTGTACCCCCTCCATTAAAGCTCATTCACTACTGACAATCTTACTTTTCTTCTTTTACCTTCTTTTCTTGTCTCCTTAGTCTGGCATGAGTAGATTTGCATGAAAATGAACAAGTAAACATGTTTTCTCATAGAATTATTTAGCAGTACATTGGATTCATTTTAATTGTGACTGATCCACATGATTGCTGCTAACAACTCTTTATCATGAAAGGCTCATTAAAACAAAAATCGACTATGTTGGTTACTGTTTTAGTCTTAATGATTTCAGTTATAATCGAGTTAACCAAACTTACTCCTCTAATAAATGGGTCAAACACAATTATACATTATATAAACTCGATTATTTATAATTTTTACACGGCACAAACAAATACGATATTTAATTGAATTTGCAAATATATGTATGCAATTTAGATGACATTAATATTATTGAAAGGGGGCTGGACCCCAATTCTATTTTATTGATCACAATCATTAAGTTTCTGGATTATATCCCAATAACATTTTTCTCTTTAGATTGACATGTTAAATAAATTTTGATGTGCACAAAACTGTGATGACACGGCGTATTATCTGCCCAACACATCATGACAAATATGTTCATTAAAATCATAAACACATCAAGATCTGTGATGACAATTATATAAAAAAAAAAGAAACAAGAATTAGCATGAGAGGCAACATGATCTCATCACTAAGGTGAAGAAATCTAGGAGATACCGACAATCCTAATGACAATTGGATCAAAAGTCAAAAAGTGTACCATCTGCTGGAGTGGTCCTAGTGTCTTTGGATCGGTCCCAGACTCCATCTCCATGGATTTCTGAACTCTCACTTTTTGTAAGCTTGAGGCCAAAATAAACAATGGAAACACTGTCCTGGTGTAGCCATGATAAAAGGGCCAAAGCGACCACATGCTAAAAAGGTTGCCCGTTCATAATCACTGGTGGCCATCAAAAGCTACTTTCCACCTGGGACTACTTGTAGTTTGTAAGGTTAACCACTGTTAACTTGTCTTATATCTGGGACTCCCTGTTATCGAAATGCTGTTGGTATTGTTGTTTCANTTAGATATAATTTATTAACAAATATATTAACGGACATTGACTGCAAGAGTAAAAGTCTAAGTATTACACGCGTATAAATATCAAGAAATATGTGTATAATATTTCAAATTTTAAAAAATTTGAATGATTAAATGACAAATTTTACAGAGTTAGAGTATAATTTAGGGACATAGAGACAAAAGTTTTTCTTATTTCTTCCGACAGCGACACATGTGGAATCCTTCTCTAGTTAATCGTTAGATTAAACGTCCATCTCAAGGAAAAAAAAAAGATTAAACGTCCATCTCAAGAAATTCAATGACTATAAATCGCTTCTTTAAGTGGAGATTAGGTTTTTAATAATCAATTTTAGAATAGAGGAATACAATTTTATAAGGTGATTGGAAATGGAATACCTCATACACATGAATTTGACTATGGTACCGAAATTCAAAATTTTAATACTATACCAAAATTTATCACATTGGTGAATACTTTTACAATTGCTATGGTATCCAAAAAAATTGTAAAAATAATTGTTATAACAGTGGTAAAAACACTCATAAACAGTAATAAAAATATCAATAAAAGTGNATCCAAAAAAATTGTAAAAATAGTTGTTATAACAGTGGTAAAAACACTCATAAACAGTAATAAAAATATCAATAAAAGTGATAAATCAACTACAAAAATAATAATTTTTTTAGTTGTAAAATGACTCATGTAAAAATACCATTTTAAGTAAGAAATTTTGGAGGTATGAAATCGCAGTCAAATCCCATACATATTGGAGTGTCAATGTGTCGTGTCGTGTTATTTTAGGTCTCGTTATTTTTGTGTTAAGTCATTTTTGGTCTATGTCAAGGTTCGTATCAATAAAAAATTATTTAATTCTACAATAACTCATATAATACTATTTAAAAAATTATAAACTCTTATTTTTTGTCTATAATATTTATTAAATATTTATTTTTTATGTACAATAACCGTTAATCGTGTTATTTGCATCGAATCTTAATTTGATTAATTTATTACTTATGTCAACTAATTATGTTATTTTTAAATTTTGTGTCGAATTGGGTTCATATTAATGAATAAAATTGATACCCATTATAATCTGGATAACCTTCCAAAATACATTTGGTCAGCTTTGTCTTTTATTATTTGTCTCTTTGTATAGATTCTTTGTAATTCCTCTTTCATTTGGATGCAAATTTTTTTTTCCCTGACGGAGATCGAAGCGGTGAAGGTGACATTGCACTGTATCTTCCACTATAGAGATTCAACTTGTTATGGGAACTCTTTTAAATCAAAGGCCGGAGTCTCAGAAATGATTTCTCTATATGTGGGGTAAAATAATAAATATCCGACTCTTTTCGAATCTCGTGAAAGACTCTGAACTGGACCACTTTATTTTTTCTTATGTGTAAGCGAGAGAGAGAGAGATGAAATGGATCAATTTTCGGGCTGAGAGTTAAATCCAACTATCCAAGGTGAGGCAAAATGAGCAGTTCATCTTGCAAGATATAATATGCAAAATAAATCTGTCAGCTAAAAGGTTGGTTAGCTGATTGGTTTTTTTTTACAAATTGTCATATTTCAAAGGGTCTTAGTGTAACTTCCAGAATAACAAAAAGGGTACAATAAAATTNAAAATCTTTATTTTAAAAACATGTGAATCACTTGAGCCCAAATATTGTTGCTGCACGTTCTGCTATCTGCATATGTAATTGTTGAGGATGGTCGGAACCAGACCGCCTTTGGATCATGATCGACTAGGCCCATCTGATAATTTTGGTCCATTAACTTAATTTGGAACATTATGTTTCATAGTTTCAGGTTTAGATATATTAGTTATCTGATTAGGATCCAATCCAAACTAGTTTATACAAATGTAAATGTATAATAAATTAAGTGATAATTTCATGAAATTGAGTTCGTTTAGGTGTAATTTGCTAACATTCAACTCAATTGATTTATATGGATTTACTTAGTTTTTGGATCGGATGTCCATTTTTTAATGGATTGGAATATGAAGTATAAAATAAAAATTTGCCGCATAATCGAACTAGATTCAAATTGTAATTTTGTAATCATTTTCGGATTCGGATCGAACAAAATNTCAACACAAAAAAAAAAATAGTTATTTTTATTTTTCATCCATCCAACCAAACACAAAGTAAAGAAAATGTATTCTTTCTATTTTCCATTCTTAAAAGATAGAAAGTGTATCTCTCCTACTTTTCATCTTTCCTATTTTTTATTCTACCAACCAAATGGAGCAAAAATGTCTCATAATCACACGAGAACAAAGGCATAACGACAATTATTAAATCTTATTAAAAATACGGGTTTGCATGTCAAAAACATTATATTCACAATATGTTAAACAAACCTAGGGAAGAGAATTTTGGTTGGGTGACCCTACCCTAGTAGCTATGACAGACATACTTTGAAGAACAGTGTTTTTTTCCCCAAAATTAAGGCTGCTACGTAGTGGGGGGTTGTTCTACAATGACCTTACAACTCCCCTCTCGTACTGAACAAAGTTTTACTGAATGGAATGCCTCAACAACCGCCATTTTCCCATGATATTCCTCAAGTACCTCAATTAATACGCGTCCGGAATGGGCAGCGACGGGCTGACCGGGCTCTCCAGCCAGCAGCAATGCGAATCACAGGTCGGGCCACCGGGTCATTAATTGGTGAATGGGCCAGACTACGGGTTTACCTGGAAAAATCAATTTTGGGCTTAATCGGGCCAGACTGTTGGACCAAGGAACAGGATAAAATTCACGACCCATGATCTTACCAGTGAGACTGTCCGATTGTCCATGGTCAGGTGGCTGTAGGACTTTTAACAATGAATGGCAATGAATATTAGGGCTTCTTTGGAAAAATTTTGGGGAGGAATTTGAATTGATTTTTTTTCAAATCAAAACTCTTTTTTGTAAAGATGAGATTCAACATTTAATCCGGTTCATACTTATGTTTGGTATGCAATATATACACATGTAAGACTTACAAATATATTATAATTATTAACAACTATTTGTCCTGACAATTTTAACCTTAATTAATCAAATTCATATTTATGTTAAGGGGTATAATTATCTTTTGAATCCTTAACCCCCTATTTATTTTTTCAAACCCACCCTCCCCCTAAGTTTGATGAAATCTATGATTATGAGTTTAACTGAATCTGCTCTCCCCCAATTACGGGCTGAGTTTGGAAACTCTTGATTGAGTTTTTCATACAAACATAAGATTTGGAAGAGATTTAGACTATTTTTCCCAAACCCATCTTGCCAACTCCCCCCATACTCCCTTACTAAACAACCCTTAAGAGTTAAGACCTATCCCCATTTTACGGTCAGAATCCCATACGACGAAAAAAGATATTCATTACAACAGTGATTTTATGTCACCAGTGTCAAATTGTATCTCCAACTAATAATATACAAATAAATAAAAAAGTGGACCTCATACAAGTCAATAAGTACCAATCCATGTAAGTAGATAATTAACCAAATAAAGTTTATTTGGCTAATGATATCATTTTAAGACTCCACACAAGTCAATAATTATCCAAACCATGTAAGTAGATAACTACTTAAGTGAGACTCATTTTACCTATTTAAAGTTTTATTATTAGTTAGTGATACCATGTCATCAATGCAGACATAATACCACCATTGTATCGAATATTTTTATTGAACTGTGAACTTCCATGGTAGGATTCAGATATGGACAATGCAACCGGAGGCCATTGATTTCGTTCTAGAAGTACGAAGAAATCGAGAGGTATTTTGTGTTCATTATTGTCTTGAGTTTGTCCGAGATAAGCTTACATGCATGTTACTCCTCTTAGTAGAATTGATGTGAACCCCAGTTTGCACTGGCGGGGGATTGACCTCTTTTACGTGTCAAAAATTCAAATTTTGACCCTTATAGTTTATGTTATTTTCATTTGCCCCCATGAAAGCTTTTGTATTTTAAATTAATTTTTTTCTATTTGGCCCACCACTTTGAATTATCTAGCTCCATGGCTACACTAAAATCAACGAGAGACTCATACACTAAATTATAATTTTTTTAGAACAATATTATAAAATTTAAATAAAATTCAAAAAATTACAATTCAAATACATATAATTTTTTGGACTAGTGGGTTCCATCAACTTTTTTTAGTGGAACTCACTCATCCAAGGATTACTATGCATTTGAGTTTTAACTTTTGAATTTTATTTTTATTATATTGTATTTTCCTTTTCTTATAATTTTTGTCATTAGTATCGGCTTACAAATCACAGCCAACTGTAACTGCTTGAGTTAATTCTACCTAAAAACCCCTGCCGAGGGTCCTATGGAATGAGCTGTATTATGAAAAGATTTTCACCTTCTGGCTAGATGGTCGCTTTAAGTCTCGTTTGGATGGGACGGCCACCATAGCAATCTCTTTATACAGCAAGACAATAGAGGTCCCTCCATTATTCCGTTGTTTTTCCTGTGTATATGAATTTTGTGCTCTTATACCTATGGGGGATGTCATTGTTTGCTGCTCTGTTAAACACAAAGCCAAGCACTTTAAACAATCACTATATAGTTTCATCACCCAAGAGTAACTTGTTCATTTTTTGCTACAAAGTTCTTAGAAGTAACAGTCGTGGAGAAATAAAAGAAATTTGTACTTTGACATAAATGCAAATTAGGGTTGTAACTCGGGCGTGATGGGAGTGCTGCGAGGTCAACCCGATCTCAACCCAAGTTATACAACTTGGGGCTGAAATTTGAGTTTAGTTGAAATCAATTCAATTTGTATTGAATTGGGTTCAATCCGAGTTTGATTCAACAACAATGCAAATTAGTTTGAAGAATTCGAATGTAATCTCTTAGTAGAATCCATATTTAATAATTTGAGTTATTCTTGAGTCTGAGTCTCAAAAAGATGAGACTCAAATCAGGTCCATCCATAGTTGAGTAAGGTTGAGATTTTTTTATTAAGTCTAACCAATAAACATATGTCCAATTACTAATTATTTTAATCCACCAAAATTAAGTGTCAATGGGTCCACAAACTCTATACATAAAATTAAAGAGAGACCAAAGGAATCATTAACAGGAAGTATGTGACTTTCCACCAAAAATGCATCACCTGATCTGAAATGGGAATTCAATCTATATTTCTCAGTTGGTCTGGGCTTGGAATAGAACAACTATCATCTGGGTACCTATACACATCATGACTATAATCCACCAGTCCTTTTGCTCATGGCTGATAGACCTCTATCCATTCATGCTTTCCCTTCAAAAGTGTGCAAGTAATGGCTGTCAAAGTTTTTCAGTGTGGACACTTTTTGATTATTAATTGGCTTCAATCCTTACGCTGCTCAAATCATTGTACCCCCTCCATTAAAGCTCATTCACTACTGACAATCTTACTTTTCTTCTTTTACCTTCTTTTCTTGTCTCCTTAGTCTGGCATGAGTAGATTTGCATGAAAATGAACAAGTAAACATGTTTTCTCATAGAATTATTTAGCAGTACATTGGATTCATTTTAATTGTGACTGATCCACATGATTGCTGCTAACAACTCTTTATCATGAAAGGCTCATTAAAACAAAAATCGACTATGTTGGTTACTGTTTTAGTCTTAATGATTTCAGTTATAATCGAGTTAACCAAACTTACTCCTCTAATAAATGGGTCAAACACAATTATACATTATATAAACTCGATTATTTATAATTTTTACACGGCACAAACAAATACGATATTTAATTGAATTTGCAAATATATGTATGCAATTTAGATGACATTAATATTATTGAAAGGGGGCTGGACCCCAATTCTATTTTATTGATCACAATCATTAAGTTTCTGGATTATATCCCAATAACATTTTTCTCTTTAGATTGACATGTTAAATAAATTTTGATGTGCACAAAACTGTGATGACACGGCGTATTATCTGCCCAACACATCATGACAAATATGTTCATTAAAATCATAAACACATCAAGATCTGTGATGACAATTATATAAAAAAAAAAGAAACAAGAATTAGCATGAGAGGCAACATGATCTCATCACTAAGGTGAAGAAATCTAGGAGATACCGACAATCCTAATGACAATTGGATCAAAAGTCAAAAAGTGTACCATCTGCTGGAGTGGTCCTAGTGTCTTTGGATCGGTCCCAGACTCCATCTCCATGGATTTCTGAACTCTCACTTTTTGTAAGCTTGAGGCCAAAATAAACAATGGAAACACTGTCCTGGTGTAGCCATGATAAAAGGGCCAAAGCGACCACATGCTAAAAAGGTTGCCCGTTCATAATCACTGGTGGCCATCAAAAGCTACTTTCCACCTGGGACTACTTGTAGTTTGTAAGGTTAACCACTGTTAACTTGTCTTATATCTGGGACTCCCTGTTATCGAAATGCTGTTGGTATTGTTGTTTCAATAATATCACTACAAACATCAAGGTAGGTAAAGTACCTGATCCATATCATTTATTATTGTTTGTTTGGATATGCACACATAGTTTTCAAACGCGTTGGCTTAGGACAGTAATAACTAGTGTAGCGAAAGTCATTCTCTAGAATCCCGCATCACTTAACCTGAAAAAGTCCCACATGAAAATATATAGCCCTAAATCTGGGGATGAATTATTCTTGCTAAGTCTCACGTTGCTAGGTGAATTATGCGTGAAGTGTTGTGTAAACGTGAGATTTAAAACTAAGTATATATTTAGTAAAATTTAAAATGGTGCGATGTAGCCAAAAAACAAATAATGTTGTATAACATGGGTTCATTAGAAGGAAGAAAATCCATACTTAATATGGGTAGCTACATGTAAATATAGGTTTCTTTTCAGAAAATGAACTCAGCAGGCAACGAAGATGGATAATGTGAATTTCTATCATTATGACCCTAGTTTGCTGATAAGATAATGAGTCAAGGGCCAATAAAGATGGATCATGTGAACCACTATCATTATGCTCTCAGTCCGAATTAGTCAGCCAGGTCCAACTCTCCCCGCACCAGAAAACACTTACTATAAAATGATATTTTTTTTTTGTTACAAGGTATCTACATTTACACCGATTATTTCTTTGAGCTTAGTGGTTGACTACCGTGGCTTCAACTGAATTAGAGCATGTCCCTACTTAGTCCTTAGAGGATGTAAGAAAGAATTAAACCTGAGACCTATAAGTTACCAAAGAATAGACCCAAGTATAACTAACCGGATAATATGGGTACCATCCTCCAGATCCAACACCCAAGATTGAGAAATCTTTATTTTAAAAACATGTGAATCACTTGAGCCCAAATTTTGTTGCCGCACATTCTGCTAGCTGCATATGTAATTGTTGAGGATGGTCGTAACCAGACGGCCTTTGGATCATGATCGACTAGGCCCATCTGATAATTTTGGCCCATTAACTTAATTTGGAACATTATGTTTCATAGTTTCAGGTTTAGATATATTAGTTATCTGATTAGGATCCAATCCAAACTAGTTTATACAAATGTAAATGTATAATAAATTAAGTGATAATTTCATGAAATTGAGTTCGTTTAGGTGTAATTTGCTAACATTCAACTCAATTGATTTATATGGATTTACTTAGTTTTTGGATCGGATGTCCATTTTTTAATGGATTGGAATATGAAGTATAAAATAAAAATTTGCCGCATAATCGAACTAGATTCAAATTGTAATTTTGTAATCGTTTTCGGATTCGGATCGAACAAAATCCCATGCAAGCTAGATCAATTGACAGGCTTACCCATGGCTGCTATGTACATTTGGATCGGTTACAATCATCAACAAACCCCACAAGCATTGATCAACTAGAACATCTCTTTTAAGGCTTGAAGTCGAAATCATGAGATATGAACTACTGAAGTCTTGTCATCTAAACAATTTTGACAAAAATTCTATATATTATTTAATCATCAAGAGGACGAAAATTGTATATTACTAACATATCTAATAATATATTAGTTTTTAGGAGTAATATGTGTATGAAGTACTACTACCGATGGGGGGATGATTGGAATAAACGTTCTGGGTAGTAGAAAGACTTTAAGGAAATGGAGGGAAAAAGTGTAATTTCGTATGAGCAAATTTGGATTGCAAGGATGATCGGGGTATTGACTAGGTGGGAAATGGTGAATTTTAAAGAATTTAGAGTTAATAGGAAAATAAGGGGGGTGGAAGGGTGATTTTGGAACATAGGATAGAAGAGTGGATGGCAATACTCATTCCAAAGAGTTTTTCCGGTCAGCTGACTTTTGCTTACCGGTCGACCGACTTTGCAAGGCAGTCGGCCGACTTGACCTCTGGTCGACCAGCTTGAGTTGGTTTTACCTCGGAACTCCTTCCACCCACTTGACCTTTCACGCCTAGTACAAATACTCACCTCTGTTTTGCATGTTGTGTCTGCGAAAAAATTTTTATACCTCTAAATATTTAAAACAAAAGAGAGAAAACGGAGAGAAAAATAAAAAAGTGAGCCGGGGTTTTGCGGATCCAAAGTTAGACTACACCGAATTAAAATTATTTTATATTTTTCTCTTTAGAGGTAGGATTTTTTTTTTGATTCATTATCTATAATGCATTTCATATTTGCTTGGGGATCTCATGCCAAGTATATGTTCTATACTGTGAAGCTTATTTATGTTCATTGCATATTGATTGAGAAATAATTTTTCAATAAAAGATTGAGAAATAATTGGAATTTGACTATTCGAGCATGTTTTCTTATATATGATATTATTTAACCAATTTATTGATTTATATTGATTTTGATATCGAATTTGCTATAAAAATGATTATGTTGTTTATCTGAAATGATTATATTGAATTGGTTATACATATTGGCTTATGGTATTATTACTGTTGGAATGTTATTGTGAAATATTGTGGAATTATTATATTGGTCTCATCTGAAAGAGTGGGTGCACGATATTGATGTTGAAAAGATGGGTGAGTAATACTAGAGGACGGTGGTTGATTTTGTGATACTATAGATGCCTAGTATTAAGTTTTTAAGTAACTAACATTGCATTGTTTATAGATGGTGTGCCTACAAATTCTTGAGAGGATCGATGAAGGGTACTAGAAGACGATAGTTGCCTATAGTGGTATTATAGACACATGATATCAATTTTTCCCGAAAAGCAAGCAAGCATAGTATCCCTAGGATACAAAACCCCAAAATTTTCTCAGGAGTCGGTACACGTCATGCTAAGATTGGGTTGTATTAGTTGGTTATAATTGATACTTCTAACATGCTAGAGATTTCATATTTATGTTGTTTTTATTACATTGTTACTATTGTACGAAATATGACATGCATATCATGGTTGCTATTGCAGAAAGTGATAATTTCTATCATATGGTTATTAATACAAATGTGATATGTTAATGTTATGAAATTCTGTACAAATGTGACTCGCAAAACAATATAATACTTGGAAGTAAAAGGTTCACGACAATGATACAATGCCTTGAATAATCGACCTGTTTGCAAAATCTTCCCTCTTTACTTTCAATTACATCTAAAAATGACTTGTAAATTTTATTATGACCGTCCCTCATTTATTATCTGCGGTTTCCCCTATCAAGAAGTGTAGCAGGAGGTGATGTTGACACCTTTGTGCCTCACATCCCTTCCCTTATTACAACAACAACTTCAAGACGAGAGCCCACCCATCTAGAATAGATAACTAGTTTTTTTTTTTCTAGTATGAGATAACCTATTGAATTATTTCACATGGAATGTTTGGTTCGACTATTAGGACNGAGAGACTCATACACTAAATTATAATTTTTTTAGAACAATATTATAAAATTTAAATAAAATTCAAAAAATTACAATTCAAATACATATAATTTTTTGGACTAGTGGGTTCCATCAACTTTTTTTAGTGGAACTCACTCATCCAAGGATTACTATGCATTTGAGTTTTAACTTTTGAATTTTATTTTTATTATATTGTATTTTCCTTTTCTTATAATTTTTGTCATTAGTATCGGCTTACAAATCACAGCCAACTGTAACTGCTTGAGTTAATTCTACCTAAAAACCCCTGCCGAGGGTCCTATGGAATGAGCTGTATTATGAAAAGATTTTCACCTTCTGGCTAGATGGTCGCTTTAAGTCTCGTTTGGATGGGACGGCCACCATAGCAATCTCTTTATACAGCAAGACAATAGAGGTCCCTCCATTATTCCGTTGTTTTTCCTGTGTATATGAATTTTGTGCTCTTATACCTATGGGGGATGTCATTGTTTGCTGCTCTGTTAAACACAAAGCCAAGCACTTTAAACAATCACTATATAGTTTCATCACCCAAGAGTAACTTGTTCATTTTTTGCTACAAAGTTCTTAGAAGTAACAGTCGTGGAGAAATAAAAGAAATTTGTACTTTGACATAAATGCAAATTAGGGTTGTAACTCGGGCGTGATGGGAGTGCTGCGAGGTCAACCCGATCTCAACCCAAGTTATACAACTTGGGGCTGAAATTTGAGTTTAGTTGAAATCAATTCAATTTGTATTGAATTGGGTTCAATCCGAGTTTGATTCAACAACAATGCAAATTAGTTTGAAGAATTCGAATGTAATCTCTTAGTAGAATCCATATTTAATAATTTGAGTTATTCTTGAGTCTGAGTCTCAAAAAGATGAGACTCAAATCAGGTCCATCCATAGTTGAGTAAGGTTGAGATTTTTTTATTAAGTCTAACCAATAAACATATGTCCAATTACTAATTATTTTAATCCACCAAAATTAAGTGTCAATGGGTCCACAAACTCTATACATAAAATTAAAGAGAGACCAAAGGAATCATTAACAGGAAGTATGTGACTTTCCACCAAAAATGCATCACCTGATCTGAAATGGGAATTCAATCTATATTTCTCAGTTGGTCTGGGCTTGGAATAGAACAACTATCATCTGGGTACCTGTACACATAATGACTATAATCCACCAGTCCTTTTGCTCATGGCTGATAGACCTCAATCCATTCATGCTTTCCCTTCAAAAGTGTGCAAGTAATGGCTGTCAAAGTTTTTCAGTGTGGACACTTTTTGATTTTTAATTGGCTTCAATCCTTACGCTGCTCAAATCATTGTACCCCCTCCATTAAAGCTCATTCACTACTGACAATCTTACTTTTCTTCTTTTACCTTCTTTTCTTGTCTCCTTAGTCTGGCATGAGTAGATTTGCATGAAAATGAACAAGTAAACATGTTTTCTCATAGAATTATTTAGCAGTACATTGGATTCATTTTAATTGTGACTGATCCACATGATTGCTGCTAACAACTCTTTATCATGAAAGGCTCATTAAAACAAAAATCGACTATGTTGGTTACTGTTTTAGTCTTAATGATTTCAGTTATAATCGAGTTAACCAAACTTACTCCTCTAATAAATGGGTCAAACACAATTATACATTATATAAACTCGATTATTTATAATTTTTACACGGCACAAACAAATACGATATTTAATTGAATTTGCAAATATATGTATGCAATTTAGATGACATTAATATTATTGAAAGGGGGCTGGACCCCAATTCTATTTTATTGATCACAATCATTAAGTTTCTGGATTATATCCCAATAACATTTTTCTCTTTAGATTGACATGTTAAATAAATTTTGATGTGCACAAAACTGTGATGACACGGCGTATTATCTGCCCAACACATCATGACAAATATGTTCATTAAAATCATAAACACATCAAGATCTGTGATGACAATTATATAAAAAAAAAAGAAACAAGAATTAGCATGAGAGGCAACATGATCTCATCACTAAGGTGAAGAAATCTAGGAGATACCGACAATCCTAATGACAATTGGATCAAAAGTCAAAAAGTGTACCATCTGCTGGAGTGGTCCTAGTGTCTTTGGATCGGTCCCAGACTCCATCTCCATGGATTTCTGAACTCTCACTTTTTGTAAGCTTGAGGCCAAAATAAACAATGGAAACACTGTCCTGGTGTAGCCATGATAAAAGGGCCAAAGCGACCACATGCTAAAAAGGTTGCCCGTTCATAATCACTGGTGGCCATCAAAAGCTACTTTCCACCTGGGACTACTTGTAGTTTGTAAGGTTAACCACTGTTAACTTGTCTTATATCTGGGACTCCCTGTTATCGAAATGCTGTTGGTATTGTTGTTTCAATAATATCACTACAAACATCAAGGTAGGTAAAGTACCTGATCCATATCATTTATTATTGTTTGTTTGGATATGCACACATAGTTTTCAAACGCGTTGGCTTAGGACAGTAATAACTAGTGTAGCGAAAGTCATTCTCTAGAATCCCGCATCACTTAACCTGAAAAAGTCCCACATGAAAATATATAGCCCTAAATCTGGGGATGAATTATTCTTGCTAAGTCTCACGTTGCTAGGTGAATTATGCGTGAAGTGTTGTGTAAACGTGAGATTTAAAACTAAGTATATATTTAGTAAAATTTAAAATGGTGCGATGTAGCCAAAAAACAAATAATGTTGTATAACATGGGTTCATTAGAAGGAAGAAAATCCATACTTAATATGGGTAGCTACATGTAAATATAGGTTTCTTTTCAGAAAATGAACTCAGCAGGCAACGAAGATGGATAATGTGAATTTCTATCATTATGACACTAGTTTGCTGATAAGATAATGAGTCAAGGGCCAATAAAGATGGATCATGTGAACCACTATCATTATGCTCTCAGTCCGAATTAGTCAGCCAGGTCCAACTCTCCCCGCACCAGAAAACACTTACTATAAAATGATATTTTTTTTTTGTTACAAGGTATCTACATTTACACCGATTATTTCTTTGAGCTTAGTGGTTGACTACCGTGGCTTCAACTGAATTAGAGCATGTCCCTACTTAGTCCTTAGAGGATGTAAGAAAGAATTAAACCTGAGACCTATAAGTTACCAAAGAATAGACCCAAGTATAACTAACCGGATAATATGGGTACCATCCTCCAGATCCAACACCCAAGATTGAGAAATCTTTATTTTAAAAACATGTGAATCACTTGAGCCCAAATTTTGTTGCCGCACATTCTGCTAGCTGCATATGTAATTGTTGAGGATGGTCGTAACCAGACGGCCTTTGGATCATGATCGACTAGGCCCATCTGATAATTTTGGCCCATTAACTTAATTTGGAACATTATGTTTCATAGTTTCAGGTTTAGATATATTAGTTATCTGATTAGGATCCAATCCAAACTAGTTTATACAAATGTAAATGTATAATAAATTAAGTGATAATTTCATGAAATTGAGTTCGTTTAGGTGTAATTTGCTAACATTCAACTCAATTGATTTATATGGATTTACTTAGTTTTTGGATCGGATGTCCATTTTTTAATGGATTGGAATATGAAGTATAAAATAAAAATTTGCCGCATAATCGAACTAGATTCAAATTGTAATTTTGTAATCGTTTTCGGATTCGGATCGAACAAAATCCCATGCAAGCTAGATCAATTGACAGGCTTACCCATGGCTGCTATGTACATTTGGATCGGTTACAATCATCAACAAACCCCACAAGCATTGATCAACTAGAACATCTCTTTTAAGGCTTGAAGTCGAAATCATGAGATATGAACTACTGAAGTCTTGTCATCTAAACAATTTTGACAAAAATTCTATATATTATTTAATCATCAAGAGGACGAAAATTGTATATTACTAACATATCTAATAATATATTAGTTTTTAGGAGTAATATGTGTATGAAGTACTACTACCGATGGGGGGATGATTGGAATAAACGTTCTGGGTAGTAGAAAGACTTTAAGGAAATGGAGGGAAAAAGTGTAATTTCGTATGAGCAAATTTGGATTGCAAGGATGATCGGGGTATTGACTAGGTGGGAAATGGTGAATTTTAAAGAATTTAGAGTTAATAGGAAAATAAGGGGGGTGGAAGGGTGATTTTGGAACATAGGATAGAAGAGTGGATGGCAATACTCATTCCAAAGAGTTTTTCCGGTCAGCTGACTTTTGCTTACCGGTCGACCGACTTTGCAAGGCAGTCGGCCGACTTGACCTCTGGTCGACCAGCTTGAGTTGGTTTTACCTCGGAACTCCTTCCACCCACTTGACCTTTCACGCCTAGTACAAATACTCACCTCTGTTTTGCATGTTGTGTCTGCGAAAAAATTTTTATACCTCTAAATATTTAAAACAAAAGAGAGAAAACGGAGAGAAAAATAAAAAAGTGAGCCGGGGTTTTGCGGATCCAAAGTTAGACTACACCGAATTAAAATTATTTTATATTTTTCTCTTTAGAGGTAGGATTTTTTTTTTGATTCATTATCTATAATGCATTTCATATTTGCTTGGGGATCTCATGCCAAGTATATGTTCTATACTGTGAAGCTTATTTATGTTCATTGCATATTGATTGAGAAATAATTTTTCAATAAAAGATTGAGAAATAATTGGAATTTGACTATTCGAGCATGTTTTCTTATATATGATATTATTTAACCAATTTATTGATTTATATTGATTTTGATATCGAATTTGCTATAAAAATGATTATGTTGTTTATCTGAAATGATTATATTGAATTGGTTATACATATTGGCTTATGGTATTATTACTGTTGGAATGTTATTGTGAAATATTGTGGAATTATTATATTGGTCTCATCTGAAAGAGTGGGTGCACGATATTGATGTTGAAAAGATGGGTGAGTAATACTAGAGGACGGTGGTTGATTTTGTGATACTATAGATGCCTAGTATTAAGTTTTTAAGTAACTAACATTGCATTGTTTATAGATGGTGTGCCTACAAATTCTTGAGAGGATCGATGAAGGGTACTAGAAGACGATAGTTGCCTATAGTGGTATTATAGACACATGATATCAATTTTTCCCGAAAAGCAAGCAAGCATAGTATCCCTAGGATACAAAACCCCAAAATTTTCTCAGGAGTTGGTACACGTCATGCTAAGATTGGGTTGTATTAGTTGGTTATAATTGATACTTCTAACATGCTAGAGATTTCATATTTATGTTGTTTTTATTACATTGTTACTATTGTACGAAATATGACATGCATATCATGGTTGCTATTGCAGAAAGTGATAATTTCTATCATATGGTTATTAATACAAATGTGATATGTTAATGTTATGAAATTCTGTACAAATGTGACTCGCAAAACAATATAATACTTGGAAGTAAAAGGTTCACGACAATGATACAATGCCTTGAATAATCGACCTGTTTGCAAAATCTTCCCTCTTTACTTTCAATTACATCTAAAAATGACTTGTAAATTTTATTATGACCGTCCCTCATTTATTATCTGCGGTTTCCCCTATCAAGAAGTGTAGCAGGAGGTGATGTTGACACCTTTGTGCCTCACATCCCTTCCCTTATTACAACAACAACTTCAAGACGAGAGCCCACCCATCTAGAATAGATAACTAGTTTTTTTTTTTCTAGTATGAGATAACCTATTGAATTATTTCACATGGAATGTTTGGTTCGACTATTAGGACTTAGTACGGGACCAAATTGGTCATATCATTCACTATTTTGTTACATTCCTTTTAGGATTAGCAATAGGCATAATCAAAATTGTTTTTTACATATCTCTCGTTAGTTGAGATCTTCTTTGGGCTCTGCTGAATCGAGCAATGAGTTTGATTTCGATGACCACCTATTACCAACTATAGTTCATCCTACGGCTATAGTTATAAAACAAATAACGTAATTTCATTCCAAGGAACCAATAAATTTGATTCTTATAACCTCAAGCTGACGAGTATTATGGGAATTAATTACAAAAAATTTGAGCATCGTTAACTTTAATGTAGTATGTCTTCATCTATGAGGTGAAGTTGAACCTTTGTGCCTCACATCAGGTTCCTTCTCTACAACAAGGATATGAGGACAATTGCCAACATATTAAGAATCTATGAGAAAACCTATTCTCAATGATCAAACTGTCACACCGACTTAAAATTTGAACCTATAAAAAGGAGGGCAAAATTGTTGTTGATCTTCCAAGACTTAACAATGGCAAATTTTGCTTTCCTTTGCTTTTCTCTCATTTTCCTTAGGGCCTCTGTTCAGTGGTTCCGTTTCAGTACAACACAAGAATTCATAATGGGGCAATGGTCACAGGAGATGCTCTCTAACCCCTCTCCAGCAGCGAGCTTTGGATTTGATACATCTACAGGCTCTTTACCTGTATATATTGGTCCTCAAGATGGGCTAAAAAAAGTGATAAGATTGAAAGATTTCCCGGACAGCCTGATGGGATAAACTTTATTCAATATTCAGGATATGTTACGGTAGATCCTAAAGCAGGACGAGCATTATTTTATTATTTTGTGGAATCTCCACAAAACTCTTCTACTAAGCCACTTGTGTTGTTCATTGGTGGAGGTAATGCTTTTACCCGACCTTTTAACCTTTTACTTAACGCCCACCAAATCACAATGGCTTGTCGTAGTACTAAAAGAGTATGGCTTTTCCTATATATATATATGAAGGGGCATTTGTTTTTAATGGCATAATGAACAAAAAAATATATATATTATCACTATTTATATTCAACACTGTTATTTATGCTCCGTTTGGTAGGGAGGATGAAAAGTAGAAAGGATGAAAAATTGGAGAGATACACTTTCTATCCTTCAAGAATGGAAAGTAGGAATGATACATTTTTTTTTCCTTTGTGTTTGGTTGGATGGNGGAGGGTTGAAAGTAGGAAAAATACATTTTTTATCCTTCAATGATGGAAAGTAGGAAAGATACATTTTCCTTCTTTTGTATTTGGTTAGATGGATGGAAAATAAAAATAATTATTATTTTTTATTTTTTTTTTGTGCTGATTAAGATTAGGGATGACAATCGAGTCAAATCGTGTCGTGTCAGATTTGTGTTCACTAATTACAAGTTTGTGTCGAATATTAGTCAAACTTAACTTAATTCATTTAACTAATTGTGTCATGTCGAATTGCGAATTGACCTATTTATTTTCGTATCGAGTTCGAGTCGTATTATCGTGTTGAATCTAAAATTTTCACCCTCAGTTAAGATGAAAAAAATATTTTTTTAAATTTTTAAATTTTATTTTTAAAATTTTTTATTTTTAAAATTTTTTAAAATATATATACATATATTACCATTGTATTTTTATATGAAATTAATGTATACGTAAGATATATTTCAACACAAATAATTAATTTTTCATTCACTTTCCTTCCGATTTTGGAAGAATTGATTTTAGTGAGTTGGAAGGAAAGTTAATTCATCCACTTTTCTATCATTTATACTTTTGTTTCTTACTAAACATGATATTTTATTTATTCCTCAAACTTTCCATCTTTCCAACTTTCTATCCTCCCACTTTTTCATCGTACCAAATGGAGTATTAGTCTCGCAAAGGTTTATAGGGGATAATGATTATTTGTTGAACATTTTTTTTCAATTTTTTTTAGGGGAGAGTGAGGAAGACTTAAACCCTTGACCTCAAGAACACAAAATCTTATAAGATAAAGAGTACCATTAGACCAAAGGTCCATTGGTTGTTGAACTTGGCACACCAATGCCAAGAACATTTCAATCAGTTCATATTGTTTTGTATGCATGATTATCTCCATAAATGCAAAGTTTCATTTTATATTGTGATTGCACTTTTTAAATCATCAGCTAATATTATTTCTTGGACAGCTCCTATGTGCTCTTCACTAGGAATTGGAGCAATGATGGAACTTGGACCATTCAAAGTCCATGAAGATGGTAAAACTCTATATCGAAATGGATATGCATGGAATTCTGGTAAGTGTTTTTGAGTTTCTTGTAGTTCTGATTCAAATGATCCCACCTATTCAATAAGCTAACCAATACACTAAAGCAATTCCTATTTGTTCTTATCTCAGAGGCCAATATCATCTTCCTTGAATTTCCAGCTGGTGTTGGATTTTCGTACTCAAACAGGACATCAGACTATGACTTAAATGGGGAGACTGTCCGTGATTCATTTACCTGGAGAGATTTCCTGAATACAAGACTAGAGATTTCTTTATTGTAGGAGAGCACTATTCAGGCATTTATATACCTCAGCTTTCGCAATTAATACTTGATAACAAAAAAAGTATACAAACCAAACCATAATCAATCTGAAAGGGATCGCAGTAAGTTTCTAGACATAAACTTGAACTGAAAAAGACAATTTGTTTCGTTTGTCCTAAACCAATTCACATGTTTCTTTGTTGTTATGTTTTTGCTGGATGTTATACTATCATTCTAACACTAATAGGAGATGGTTATGTTTATTAGATTGGCAATGCATATATCGATTGGGAAACAAGCATTAAAGGATCGGTGGATTATTATTGGACGCATTTGCTCATTTCAAATGAGATATACACCAGTCTTACATTGAACTGCAATTTTTCTTCACCATATGCTACATACAAAAGTTGTGGGCAATATTCTGTCTAGATTTCTACTTAATTAAAAGGTTGTAACCGTATTATTAAATTAAAATTAATTTTCTTATCAATTACCTTTTAAACTTGCATTGTTATTACAATATATGTGGCGGATGGAAATGGAAAGNTAGCGAAAGTCATTCTCTAGAATCCCGCATCACTTAACCTGAAAAAGTCCCACATGAAAATATATAGCCCTAAATCTGGGGATGAATTATTCTTGCTAAGTCTCACGTTGCTAGGTGAATTATGCGTGAAGTGTTGTGTAAACGTGAGATTTAAAACTAAGTATATATTTAGTAAAATTTAAAATGGTGCGACGTAGCCAAAAAACAAATAATGTTGTATAACATGGGTTCATTAGAAGGAAGAAAATCCATACTTAATATGGGTAGCTACATGTAAATATAGGTTTCTTTTCAGAAAATGAACTCAGCAGGCAACGAAGATGGATAATGTGAATTTCTATCATTATGACCCTAGTTTGCTGATAAGATAATGAGTCAAGGGCCAATAAAGATGGATCATGTGAACCACTATCATTATGCTCTCAGTCCGAATTAGTCAGCCAGGTCCAACTCTCCCCGCACCAGAAAACACTTACTATAAAATGATATTTTTTTTTTGTTACAAGGTATCTACATTTACACCGATTATTTCTTTGAGCTTAGTGGTTGACTACCGTGACTTCAACTGAATTAGAGCATGTCCCTGCTTAGTCCTTAGAGGATGTAAGAAAGAATTAAACCTGAGACCTATAAGTTACCAAAGAATAGACCCAAGTATAACTAACCGGATAATATGGGTACCATCCTCCAGATCCAACACCCAAGATTGAGAAATCTTTATTTTAAAAACATGTGAATCACTTGAGCCCAAATTTTGTTGCCGCACATTCTGCTAGCTGCATATGTAATTGTTGAGGATGGTCGTAACCAGACGGCCTTTGGATCATGATCGACTAGGCCCATCTGATAATTTTGGCCCATTAACTTAATTTGGAACATTATGTTTCATAGTTTCAGGTTTAGATATATTAGTTATCTGATTAGGATCCAATCCAAACTAGTTTATACAAATGTAAATGTATAATAAATTAAGTGATAATTTCATGAAATTGAGTTCGTTTAGGTGTAATTTGCTAACATTCAACTCAATTGATTTATATGGATTTACTTAGTTTTTGGATCGGATGTCCATTTTTTAATGGATTGGAATATGAAGTATAAAATAAAAATTTGCCGCATAATCGAACTAGATTCAAATTGTAATTTTGTAATCGTTTTCGGATTCGGATCGAACAAAATCCCATGCAAGCTAGATCAATTGACAGGCTTACCCATGGCTGCTATGTACATTTGGATCGGTTACAATCATCAACAAACCCCACAAGCATTGATCAACTAGAACATCTCTTTTAAGGCTTGAAGTCGAAATCATGAGATATGAACTACTGAAGTCTTGTCATCTAAACAATTTTGACAAAAATTCTATATATTATTTAATCATCAAGAGGACGAAAATTGTATATTACTAACATATCTAATAATATATTAGTTTTTAGGAGTAATATGTGTATGAAGTACTACTACCGATGGGGGGATGATTGGAATAAACGTTCTGGGTAGTAGAAAGACTTTAAGGAAATGGAGGGAAAAAGTGTAATTTCGTATGAGCAAATTTGGATTGCAAGGATGATCGGGGTATTGACTAGGTGGGAAATGGTGAATTTTAAAGAATTTAGAGTTAATAGGAAAATAAGGGGGGTGGAAGGGTGATTTTGGAACATAGGATAGAAGAGTGGATGGCAAAACTCATTCCAAAGAGGTTTTCCGGTCAGCTGACTTTTGCTTACCGGTCGACCGACTTTGCAAGGCAGTCGGCCGACTTGACCTCTGGTCGACCAGCTTGAGTTGGTTTTACCTCGGAACTCCTTCCACCCACTTGACCTTTCACGCCTAGTACAAATACTCACCTCTATTTTACTTGTTGTGTCTGCGAAATTTTTTTTATACCTCTAAATATTTAAAACAAAACAGAGAAAACGGAGAGAAAAATAAAAAAGTGAGCCGGGGTTTTGCGGATCCAAAGTTAGACTACCCCGAATTACAATTATTTTATATTTTTCTCTTTAGAGGTAGGATTTTTTTTTTGATTCATTATCTATAATGCATTTCATATTTGCTTGGGGATCTCATGCCAAGTATATGTTCTATACTGTGAAGCTTATTTATGTTCATTGCATATTGATTGAGAAATAATTTTTCAATAAAAGATTGAGAAATAATTGGAATTTGACTATTCGAGCATGTTTTCTTATATATGATATTATTTAACCAATTTATTGATTTATATTGATTTTGATATCGAATTTGCTATAAAAATGATTATGTTGTTTATCTGAAATGATTATATTGAATTGGTTATACATATTGGCTTATGGTATTATTACTGTTGGAATGTTATTGTGAAATATTGTGGAATTATTATATTGGTCTCATCTGAAAGAGTGGGTGCACGATATTGATGTTGAAAAGATGGGTGAGTAATACTAGAGGACGGTGGTTGATTTTGTGATACTATAGATGCCTAGTATTAAGTTTTTAAGTAACTAACATTGCATTGTTTATAGATGGTGTGCCTACAAATTCTTGAGAGGATCGATGAAGGGTACTAGAAGACGATAGTTGCCTATAGTGGTATTATAGACACATGATATCAATTTTTCCCGAAAAGCAAGCAAGCATAGTATCCCTAGGATACAAAACCCCAAAATTTTCTCAGGAGTTGGTACACGTCATGCTAAGATTGGGTTGTATTAGTTGGTTATAATTGATACTTCTAACATGCTAGAGATTTCATATTTATGTTGTTTTTATTACATTGTTACTATTGTACGAAATATGACATGCATATCATGGTTGCTATTGCAGAAAGTGATAATTTCTATCATATGGTTATTAATACAAATGTGATATGTTAATGTTATGAAATTCTGTACAAATGTGACTCGCAAAACAATATAATACTTGGAAGTAAAAGGTTCACGACAATGATACAATGCCTTGAATAATCGACCTGTTTGCAAAATCTTCCCTCTTTACTTTCAATTACATCTAAAAATGACTTGTAAATTTTATTATGACCGTCCCTCATTTATTATCTGCGGTTTCCCCTATCAAGAAGTGTAGCAGGAGGTGATGTTGACACCTTTGTGCCTCACATCCCTTCCCTTATTACAACAACAACTTCAAGACGAGAGCCCACCCATCTAGAATAGATAACTAGTTTTTTTTTTTCTAGTATGAGATAACCTATTGAATTATTTCACATGGAATGTTTGGTTCGACTATTAGGACTTAGTACGGGACCAAATTGGTCATATCATTCACTATTTTGTTACATTCCTTTTAGGATTAGCAATAGGCATAATCAAAATTGTTTTTTACATATCTCTCGTTAGTTGAGATCTTCTTTGGGCTCTGCTGAATCGAGCAATGAGTTTGATTTCGATGACCACCTATTACCAACTATAGTTCATCCTACGGCTATAGTTATAAAACAAATAACGTAATTTCATTCCAAGGAACCAATAAATTTGATTCTTATAACCTCAAGCTGACGAGTATTATGGGAATTAATTACAAAAAATTTGAGCATCGTTAACTTTAATGTAGTATGTCTTCATCTATGAGGTGAAGTTGAACCTTTGTGCCTCACATCAGGTTCCTTCTCTACAACAAGGATATGAGGACAATTGCCAACATATTAAGAATCTATGAGAAAACCTATTCTCAATGATCAAACTGTCACACCGACTTAAAATTTGAACCTATAAAAAGGAGGGCAAAATTGTTGTTGATCTTCCAAGACTTAACAATGGCAAATTTTGCTTTCCTTTGCTTTTCTCTCATTTTCCTTAGGGCCTCTGTTCAGTGGTTCCGTTTCAGTACAACACAAGAATTCATAATGGGGCAATGGTCACAGGAGATGCTCTCTAACCCCTCTCCAGCAGCGAGCTTTGGATTTGATACATCTACAGGCTCTTTACCTGTATATATTGGTCCTCAAGATGGGCTAAAAAAAGTGATATGATTGAAAGATTTCCCGGACAGCCTGATGGGATAAACTTTATTCAATATTCAGGATATGTTACGGTAGATCCTAAAGCAGGACGAGCATTATTTTATTATTTTGTGGAATCTCCACAAAACTCTTCTACTAAGCCACTTGTGTTGTTCATTGGTGGAGGTAATGCTTTTACCCGACCTTTTAACCTTTTACTTAACGCCCACCAAATCACAATGGCTTGTCGTAGTACTAAAAGAGTATGGCTTTTCCTATATATATATATGAAGGGGCATTTGTTTTTAATGGCATAATGAACAAAAAAATATATATATTATCACTATTTATATTCAACACTGTTATTTATGCTCCGTTTGGTAGGGAGGATGGAAAGTAGAAAGGATGAAAAATAGGAGAGATACACTTTCTATCCTTCAAGGATGGAAAGTAAGAATGATACATTTTCTTTCCTTTGTTTTTGGTTGGATAGATGAAAAATAAAAATGACTAATTTTTTTTGTGCTGGCTAAGATTAGGAGTGATAAATAGAGTCGAGTCGTGTCGTGTCAGATTCGTGTTGAGTCATTATGAGTTTGTGTCGAATATTAGTCAAACTTAATTTAATTCATTTAACTAATTGTGTCGTGTCGAGTTGCGAGTTGACTTATTTATTTTCGTATCGAGTTTGAGTCGAATGATGGAAATTTTTTTTTTTTTTAACTTAATTTTTTTTTTTGTATTTTTTTAAAATTTAATTTTTAAAATATATATACATATATTACCATTGTATTTTTATATGAAATTAATGTATACGTAAGATATATAAACAAATAAGATATATTTCAACACAAATAATTAATTTTTCATTCATTTTCCTTCCGATTTTGGAAGAATTGATTTTAGTGAGTTGGAAGGAAAGTTAATTCATCCACTTTTCTATCATTTATACTTTCATTCCTTACTAAACATGATATTTTATTTATTCCTCAAATTTTCCATCTTTCCAACTTTCCATCCTCCCACTTTTTCATCGTACCAAATGGAGTATTAGTCTCGCAAAGGTTTATAGGGGATAATGATTATTTGTTGAACATTTTTTTTCAATTTTTTTTAGGGGAGAGTGAGGAAGACTTAAACCCTTGACCTCAAGAACACAAAATCTTATAAGATAAAGAGTACCATTAGACCAAAGGTCCATTGGTTGTTGAACTTGGCACACCAATGCCAAGAACATTTCAATCAGTTCATATTGTTTTGTATGCATGATTATCTCCATACATGCAAAGTTTCATTTTATATTGTGATTGCACTTTTTAAATCATCAGCTAATATTATTTCTTGGACAGCTCCTATGTGCTCTTCACTAGGAATTGGAGCAATGATGGAACTTGGACCATTCAAAGTCCATGAAGATGGTAAAACTCTATATCGAAATGGATATGCATGGAATTCTGGTAAGTGTTTTTGAGTTTCTTGTAGTTCTGATTCAAATGATCCCACCTATTCAATAAGCTAACCAATACACTAAAGCAATTCCTATTTGTTCTTATCTCAGAGGCCAATATCATCTTCCTTGAATTTCCAGCTGGTGTTGGATTTTCGTACTCAAACAGGACATCAGACTATGACTTAAATGGGGAGACTGTCCGTGATTCATTTACCTGGAGAGATTTCCTGAATACAAGACTAGAGATTTCTTTATTGTAGGAGAGCACTATTCAGGCCTTTATATACCTCAGCTTTCGCAATTAATACTTCATAACAAAAAAAGTATACAAACCAAACCATAATCAATCTGAAAGGGATCGCAGTAAGTTTCTAGACATAAACTTGAACTGAAAAAGACAATTTGTTTCGTTTGTCCTAAACCAATTCACATGTTTCTTTGTTGTTATGTTTTTGCTGGATGTTATACTATCATTCTAACACTAATAGGAGATGGTTATGTTTATTAGATTAGCAATGCATATATCGATTGGGAAACAAGCATTAAAGGATCGGTGGATTATTATTGGACGCATTTGCTCATTTCAAATGAGATATACACCAGTCTTACATTGAACTGCAATTTTTCTTCACCATATGCTACATACAAAAGTTGTGGGCAATATTCTGTCTAGATTTCTACTTAATTAAAAGGTTGTAACCGTATTATTAAATTAAAATTAATTTTCTTATCAATTACCTTTTAAACTTGCATTGTTATTACAATATATGTGGCGGATGGAAATGGAAAGTACGTCGAGTCTAGTCTTGGCAGCATTTACAATAAATTGCATTACCCATGGTTTTGGTGACAACAAATAATAAAAAAAAAACAACAAAAAATGGAAAAAAGATAAACTTGATTAAACCAAGTTTTTTTTGAAACCGATTAAAATCAAGTTTCAGCAAGGTGAATATGTGAGATCTCCTATGATAAGACCTAATGGTCATAAATTAGATTGAATGGAAAACTACTCTTGACTTACGAGATCTATAACAATGATTCTTAATAGAGATATGCAGTGAAAATTTCTATGAGAAGAATACAGAATATATTCATAAACTTAATTCTTTATAGGTTGCAAATAGTTTTTCTCTCAAGTAACTTATATATCTCCCTCACCGGTAAGCAATTACCTTTATTTAAAATATTGTTCCCTCACATCAAAAAAAATTGTCAGGAAACTGACTATTACTTAAACTGTTTCCTTATACCTAATACACTATCTTCATAAAAAAAACTACTACTAATCAAAGTAATGTAGGTTAGGTCTTTTAATTAGGATATCCTTATCCCATAACCCAAGTCTGTATCTTGTCAATTTAGTCCACATAACGGTTCCACTAAATAAGTCCAACATCTAGTACCAAGTTCAATATAATATTGAAAGATATGATCCAACAAAAGTCAATTAAAAATTTTCAAGCGGCAACATTAATTCACAACCTCGCTGAACTAAATGACAATAATTGATGAGATTATGAAGAACAACTCTTTGATACCGTTGCCTTTCTCAAAATAAGTTGAAAGATGAAAGAGACATCAAATTTATTGTCTAAAGCAGCTCTTGCCTTAAAAAAAACTAATGAAACCAATCTCAAATTTGCAACACAATGCAACTGCACCGTAATAGACATCAAATTTATTAGATCCAATGGAAATAAAACTCACTCTATATTCTGAATCGTGTCAACACGAGAATAGACTCTCTGTACGTAAGCATAAAATTGAACACATCTTATCCTTTTCAGAGCAAGCAATGGAAGGAGAATGATGCACTGGGCTTTTTTTTTTTTTTTTTATCGTATTGAAGCCCATGAACTGCACCGTAATAAGAAAGACTCAGACCCAAAAAGCAACTTCATTAGGAAATGGTGAATCAACAGCCGTTCACCTGTACGCATAATCCATTATCCATACCAATCAAAGAACTACAACATACAAAATTAAAAGTTTCTAGTCCTTGTATCTTTTTTTAATAACAGGTGAATTATTCCAACAACGTACCTTGTTGACTCATGGTTGCAATCCAAACNAAGAACACAAAATCTTATAAGATAAAGAGTACCATTAGACCAAAGGTCCATTGGTTGTTGAACTTGGCACACCAATGCCAAGAACATTTCAATTAGTTCATATTGTTTTGTATGCATGATTATCTCCATAAATGCAAAGTTTCATTTTATATTGTGATTGCACTTTTTAAATCATCAGCTAATATTATTTCTTGGACAGCTCCTATGTGCTCTTCACTAGGAATTGGAGCAATGATGGAACTTGGACCATTCAAAGTCCATGAAGATGGTAAAACTCTATATCGAAATGGATATGCATGGAATTCTGGTAAGTGTTTTTGAGTTTCTTGTAGTTCTGATTCAAATGATCCCACCTATTCAATAAGCTAACCAATACACTAAAGCAATTCCTATTTGTTCTTATCTCAGAGGCCAATATCATCTTCCTTGAATTTCCAGCTGGTGTTGGATTTTCGTACTCAAACAGGACATCAGACTATGACTTAAATGGGGAGACTGTCCGTGATTCATTTACCTGGAGAGATTTCCTGAATACAAGACTAGAGATTTCTTTATTGTAGGAGAGCACTATTCAGGCCTTTATATACCTCAGCTTTCGCAATTAATACTTCATAACAAAAAAAGTATACAAACCAAACCATAATCAATCTGAAAGGGATCGCAGTAAGTTTCTAGACATAAACTTGAACTGAAAAAGACAATTTGTTTCGTTTGTCCTAAACCAATTCACATGTTTCTTTGTTGTTATGTTTTTGCTGGATGTTATACTATCATTCTAACACTAATAGGAGATGGTTATGTTTATTAGATTGGCAATGCATATATCGATTGGGAAACAAGCATTAAAGGATCGGTGGATTATTATTGGACGCATTTGCTCATTTC
Organism: Ilex paraguariensis; assembly: GCA_963454935.2. Classification (NCBI taxonomy): domain Eukaryota; kingdom Viridiplantae; phylum Streptophyta; class Magnoliopsida; order Aquifoliales; family Aquifoliaceae; genus Ilex; species Ilex paraguariensis. The sequence goes on from CAUOFW020009457.1 coordinate 106,772, forward strand.
AAATGAGATATACACCAGTCTTACATTGAACTGCAATTTTTCTTCACCATATGCTACATACAAAAGTTGTGGGCAATATTCTGTCTAGATTTCTACTTAATTAAAAGGTTGTAACCGTATTATTAAATTAAAATTAATTTTCTTATCAATTACCTTTTAAACTTGCATTGTTATTACAATATATGTGGCGGATGGAAATGGAAAGCACGTCGAGTCGAGTCTAGTCTTGGCAGCATTTACAATAAATTGCATTACCCATGGTTTTGGTGACAACAAATAATAAAAAAAAAAACAACAAAAAATGGAAAAAAGATAAACTTGATTAAACCAAGTTTTTTTTGAAACCGATTAAAATCAAGTTTCAGCAAGGTGAATATGTGAGATCTCNTACGTCGAGTCTAGTCTTGGCAGCATTTACAATAAATTGCATTACCCATGGTTTTGGTGACAACAAATAATAAAAAAAAAACAACAAAAAATGGAAAAAAGATAAACTTGATTAAACCAAGTTTTTTTTGAAACCGATTAAAATCAAGTTTCAGCAAGGTGAATATGTGAGATCTCCTATGATAAGACCTAATGGTCATAAATTAGATTGAATGGAAAACTACTCTTGACTTACGAGATCTATAACAATGATTCTTAATAGAGATATGCAGTGAAAATTTCTATGAGAAGAATACAGAATATATTCATAAACTTAATTCTTTATAGGTTGCAAATAGTTTTTCTCTCAAGTAACTTATATATCTCCCTCACCGGTAAGCAATTACCTTTATTTAAAATATTGTTCCCTCACATCAAAAAAAATTGTCAGGAAACTGACTATTACTTAAACTGTTTCCTTATACCTAATACACTATCTTCATAAAAAAAACTACTACTAATCAAAGTAATGTAGGTTAGGTCTTTTAATTAGGATATCCTTATCCCATAACCCAAGTCTGTATCTTGTCAATTTAGTCCACATAACGGTTCCACTAAATAAGTCCAACATCCTATAGTACCAAGTTCAATATAATATTGAAAGATATGATCCAACAAAAGTCAATTAAAAATTTTCAAGCGGCAACATTAATTCACAACCTCGCTGAACTAAATGACAATAATTGATGAGATTATGAAGAACAACTCTTTGATACCGTTGCCTTTCTCAAAATAAGTTGAAAGATGAAAGAGACATCAAATTTATTGTCTAAAGCAGCTCTTGCCTTAAAAAAAACTAATGAAACCAATCTCAAATTTGCAACACAATGCAACTGCACCGTAATAGACATCAAATTTATTAGATCCAATGGAAATAAAACTCACTCTATATTCTGAATCGTGTCAACACGAGAATAGACTCTCTGTACGTAAGCATAAAATTGAACACATCTTATCCTTTTCAGAGCAAGCAATGGAAGGAGAATGATGCACTGGGCTTTTTTTTTTTTTTTTTTATCGTATTGAAGCCCATGAACTGCACCGTAATAAGAAAGACTCAGACCCAAAAAGCAACTTCATTAGGAAATGGTGAATCAACAGCCGTTCACCTGTACGCATAATCCATTATCCATACCAATCAAAGAACTACAACATACAAAATTTAAAGTTTCTAGTCCTTGTATCTTTTTTTAATAACAGGTGAATTATTCCAACAACGTACCTTGTTGACTCATGGTTGCAATCCAAACATCCGATTTACACAATCACTCACACATTATGTGCATTATTTAAACTTCAATTTTATGCGCCCTATAAAACTCAAACAAAAAATGTGCATATCATAATTTTAAAAACTGGCTCGGACCTCAACTTGGCAAAGTGACTGGTTCAATGGATTACCGATTCAATAGTGGGATCATTGGTTAACCGGTCATATAATAAAAAAATAAAAAATAATTAATAAGTATTATAAAAATATTAAAATAGCCATAAAAATGAAATGAGTCCCGATTTTATATTAATTTTGATTATTTAATATGAAATTTATGCACACAGTATACTAAAAAGAATTTAAAAAAACAAAGAACAAGCAATTTCATTGATCCCTCGTTGGAACTCCAGGAAAAGAGTTCTGACCGTCAATGCTATAATTAGACTGTGGAGCAGTACAATCACCTTATCAAAAAGGGATTGAGTTTGATAATCTGGGCTATCCCACATTGGGTGTGTGAGTGTGTTTATAAGTCTTCACTTGACCCTTACTCTGTTAGAGTAAGTGGTTAAGTATGAATCAAAAAAAAAAAAAACCTTTGACGCCTTATGCGGGGGCGCTCGGTTGTGGACTAGAAATCCCCTCTTTGGGCCGTTAGTATCCTGCGGTCATGGTAATTGTACTGCAGAGGTAGAGGACTAGGCTATCCCACATCGGGTAGAGTAAGTTGTTAAATGTAAATCNAATCCCCTCTTTGGGCCGTTAGTATCCTGCGGTCATGGTAATTGTACTGGAGAGGTAGAGGACTAGGCTATCCCACATCGGGTAGAGTAAGTTGTTAAATGTAAATCACAAAAAAAAAAAAGTTTGATAATCTATTTCTTCTTATAGCGGTTGGGCTGGTCCAATGAAATGGGCCATTAATAAAATTTAAGTATTTGTGTCAGTCCAAAAGTAACATAGAATTGTCTAGAATTATGAGAACTGATCCGGTTCTAATTAATTGTGTCTGGTTTTGACCTGTTTAATGGTTTTTTGACGGGTTAATTATATAACCTATCTAATTTAAAGTCCGGCCAGGTTGAGGTGACGGTTGGACGGTTTTTTGGGTTAATCCGTCGGGCCAGGTTTTAAAACAGTAGTGCAGAGGTGCATATTGATTACCTTATTTGTATTTAAGAAGTGGACCCATGTTTCTCAATTTCCTTTTTGTGGTTCTTCTGTGCTGTGCTACGTGTGTCCAATCTAATCTTTTGAAGAGTCTGTAATAGTGGGAACTTCGTATTGGACTGCCCTCTTATATTGAACCCTGTGAACTGCTCCCCAAGGAGTGATCAGGATAAGGTAAATTCACAATCACTAACATATGGGCATAGCCCAGACTGGTTTTTGAGAAATTATTGGCCCAATTTTCCAATATAAGTTCGAATATTATGTAAATAAACATAATTCATCAACTAAATGAATGAGCAGTTGTGTATCATTTAGCAAAGAACAATAAAATGCACAGCTACCATTTGGATAGGAGAATTTATGAAAGAAATCAGGATTTAAATTCCTGGATACTGCACATTATGTTGCTTGCCAACGGGAATACAAAGCTACCACAACCACCTCATATAAAGAGTTCAATACCACAATTTTTGGTAGAATTTGCATATGCTAAAGGCAAATTATCTCAAAATCAAGAAGCACAGCACCAAATGAGCTTCCAATGTCAGAATAGGTTGTGATCATCACATTTGTGCCTCAAAAATCATCAACAAAAATCAATACTTCAGATATGAAACTACGACGACTTCCACATGAACTGTTTGTTTGCATGTTGATCTAGATAACTCTTGACTTTGGAGGCACTGATGACTCCCCTGGAATTGCTAAGACCAACTTCTAAAAATTCAGTGGATGACAAGACAAAAAAAAAAAAACAAGTGCATATTGATGAAGAAAGGAAAGCAGAAAAACAAACAAGAAAACATCCAAAATAGGGCTGCAATTTGAAAGTTGATGGCTGCGTAACACCTACTTTGTAATTCAAGTCATAGTTAGTCCACTAATACATACAACTACTTCATCATAGTCCAATCTAGTGTCCACATATTTTTCTGTTGGAAGGATCTCAGAAAATAAAAGCTTCCAAATTATATCATTTATATATTTTTTTTATATCATTTATGTATATATTGATTCCTTGCATTTAAGAAGTGGGCTTATGTTTCTGTAGTTTTATACATGATGTCTTCTTTAGTTTTGTCATTTTTACAACATTGATATTAATATTTACTTGCAGCTCAAATTTCTCAGAAAAATCTACCTAGCTTTAGCTCCAATAAATGTCAAATGAGAAGCAATCAAATTGATACTAACAACACTTATATATGGCGTCATTCTGACAAAACAAACAACAAATCCACATTTATCAATCCGTCACTCAAACTTCAAGGTTGAGCTTATAAAAATGAGTGGGCATTGATGTTGATCTTCCAAGACTTAACAATGGCCAATTTTGCATTCCCTTGATTTTTTCTACTTTGCCTTGTGGCCTCTGTTCAGTGCTACACTGGGAGAAGATTCAGCTCAATATGTCAACTCATAACGGAGGAATTGTCAAAGGAGAAGCTATCTGATACCTTTCCAGCACATTTTCAGGCTCTTTACCAGTGTATATTGGTCTTCAAGATGGACAAAAAGAAAGTAATAAGATTGAAAGTTTGCCTGGACAACCCAATGGATTAAACTTTGATCAATATGATACGTTATTGTTGATCCCAATGCAGGACGAGCATTCTTTTATTAAAGCATAACACACGCGTCAAACGTAAAATTGTCTAGACATGTAGGGATCTTAATGTCTCTCAACCACCGAATTATATTGATTCCTCTATGAACATGTCCAAGAACATTAGAAAATGAAGTATAATCCTTGAGTGTAGGAAACTAAATACACAGACCTCAACAANAGCCCACCAGTTTGTCTACTTCATCGTAGTCTAATCTAGTGTCCACAGATTTTTCTGTTGGAAGGATCACAGAAAATAAAAGATTCCAAATTTTATCATGTTGATCATTTGCATATATTTATTCCTTGCATTTAACAAGTGGGTTTTTGTTTGTGTAGTTTTATAAATGATGTCTTCTTTAGTTTTGTCATTTTTACAAAATTGATATTAATATTTACTTGCAGCTCAAATTTCTCAGAAAAATCTACCTAGCCTTAGCTGCAATAAATGTCAAATAAGAAGCAATCAAATTGATACTAACAACACTTATATATGGCGCCATTCTGACAAAACAAACAACAACTTCACATTGATCAATTCGTCACTCAAACTTCAAGGTTGAGCTTATAAAAAGGAGTGAGCATTGTTGTTGATCTTCCAAGATTTAACAATGGAGAATTTTGCATTCCTTTGCTTTTTCCTCCTTTGCCTTGTGGCCTCCGTTCACTGCTATGTTGGCCAAAGATTCACCTCAATAGCTCAAGTCATAAGGGAGGAATTGTCAAAGGAGAGACTATCTGATACCTTTCCAGCAGTGAGCGGTGGATTCGATACATTTTCAGACTCTTTACCAGTGTATATTGGTCCTCAAGATGGACTAAAGGAAAGTGATAAGATTGAAAGCTTGCCTGGACAACCCAATGGAATAAACTTTGGTCAGTATTCTGGATACGTCACTGTAGATCCCAATGCAGGGCGAGCATTGTTTTATTATTTTGTCGAGTCTCCGGAGAACTCTTCTACTAAGCCACTTGTATTGTGGCTCAACGGAGGTAATGCTTTTACACAATTTTTTTGGCTTATGAGTTGACGGTTAAATATTTACAACGGCGTTGTTTATGGCCCTAAAAGAGTCCGGCATTTCCAATATCATGGGACATTTTTGTTAACATCAATGACACCAAAATTAAGAGAAAATATTCATTATCGTTGTTTATTATTAGCATTGTTATTCATTTAAACAGAGACTTTCACATTATTGTAGTCATTATCACTCAATGCAGAGGCCTAGCCACTGGGCACCGATGCAAGAAGGAGCAATCTTGATCTTTTAATTTTGTGATTATATTTTCACAATCAACAACTGCTAATATTACGGCTTGTGCAGGGCCTGGTTGTTCTTCCCTTGGTGCTGGAGCAATGATGGAACTTGGACCATTTAGAGTGGATAAAGGTGGTAACACTTTATATCGAAATGAATATGCATGGAATAATGGTGAGCACTTACTGAATTCTTCTTGATCTGATGAAAATGACCCTGAACTTGTTAAAACAAAGTTACTATTTCAACTTGTCTCAGAGGCTAATGTCATCTTCCTTGAGTCTCCGGCTGGAGTTGGATTTTCATACTCAAACACAACATCGGACTATAATCTAAGTGGAGACAATCGTACTGCTTCCGATTCCTATACCTTTCTAGTTAACTGGCTGGAGAGATTTCCTGAATACAAAACTAGGGACTTCTTTATCACCGGAGAGAGCTATGCAGGCCATTATGTACCCCAGCTTGCTCAACTAATACTTCATAACAACAAGTATGCCAACCAAACTGTTATCAATCTAAAAGGGATTGCCGTAAGTTTCTATGCTTCAAACATATTGATTGGCATGTTCATATATTGTTATGCTTGGTTTGGATATTATTCAAACGCTAACATAAGAGTTTTATGATTTTTTAGATTGGCAATGCATATATCGACAGCCTAACAACAGTTATTGGCCGCGTGGATTATTACTGGACACATGCTCTTACTTCAGACGAAATACACAAAGGAATTGTATTGACCTGCAATTTTTCTTTGCCACTTAATATATCGCAAAGTTGTGAGGACTNGGCCCACCAGTGCATACAACTACTTCATCGTAGTCTAATCTAGTGTCCACAGATTTTTCTGTTGGAAGGATCACAGAACATAAAAGATTCCAAATTTTATCATGTTGATCATTTGCAAATATTTATTCCTTGCATTTAACAAGTGGGTTTTTGTTTGTGTAGTTTTATAAATGATGTCTTCTTTAGTTTTGTCATTTTTACAAAATTGATATTAATATTTACTTGCAGCTCAAATTTCTCAGAAAAATCTACCTAGCCTTAGCTGCAATAAATGTCAAATAAGAAGCAATCAAATTGATACTAACAACACTTATATATGGCGCCATTCTGACAAAACAAACAACAACTTCACATTGATCAATTCGTCACTCAAACTTCAAGGTTGAGCTTATAAAAAGGAGTGAGCATTGTTGTTGATCTTCCAAGATTTAACAATGGAGAATTTTGCATTCCTTTGCTTTTTCCTCCTTTGCCTTGTGGCCTCCGTTCACTGCTATGTTGGCCAAAGATTCACCTCAATAGCTCAAGTCATAAGGGAGGAATTGTCAAAGGAGAGACTATCTGATACCTTTCCAGCAGTGAGCGGTGGATTCGATACATTTTCAGACTCTTTACCAGTGTATATTGGTCCTCAAGATGGACTAAAGGAAAGTGATAAGATTGAAAGCTTGCCTGGACAACCCAATGGAATAAACTTTGGTCAGTATTCTGGATACGTCACTGTAGATCCCAATGCAGGGCGAGCATTGTTTTATTATTTTGTCGAGTCTCCGGAGAACTCTTCTACTAAGCCACTTGTATTGTGGCTCAACGGAGGTAATGCTTTTACACAATTTTTTTGGCTTATGAGTTGACGGTTAAATATTTACAATGGCGTTGTTTATGGCCCTAAAAGAGTCCGGCATTTCCAATATCATCGGACATTTTTGTTAACATCAATGACACCAAAATTAAGAGAAAATATTCATTATCGTTGTTTATTATTAGCATTGTTATTCATTTAAACAGAGGTTTTCACATTATTGTAGTCATTATCACTCAATGCAGAGGCCTGGCCACTGGGCACCGATGCAAGAAGGAGCAATCTTGATCTTTTAATTTTGTGATTATATTTTCACAATCAACAACTGCCAAAATTACGGCTTGTGCAGGGCCTGGTTGTTCTTCCCTTGGTGCTGGAGCAATGATGGAACTTGGACCATTTAGAGTGGATAAAGGTGGTAACACTTTATATCGAAATGAATATGCATGGAATAATGGTGAGCACTTACTGAATTCTTCTTGATCTGATGAAAATGACCCTGAACTTGTTAAAACAAAGTTACTATTTCAACTTGTCTCAGAGGCTAATGTCATCTTCCTTGAGTCTCCGGCTGGAGTTGGATTTTCATACTCAAACACAACATCGGACTATAATCTAAGTGGAGACAATCGTACTGCTTCCGATTCCTATACCTTTCTAGTTAACTGGCTGGAGAGATTTCCTGAATACAAAACTAGGGACTTCTTTATCACCGGAGAGAGCTATGCAGGCCATTATGTACCCCAGCTTGCTCAACTAATACTTCATAACAACAAGTATGCCAACCAAACTGTTATCAATCTAAAAGGGATTGCCGTAAGTTTCTATGCTTCAAACATATTGATTGGCATGTTCATATATTGTTATGCTTGGTTTGGATATTATTCAAACGCTAACATAAGAGTTTTATGATTTTTTAGATTGGCAATGCATATATCGACAGCCTAACAACAGTTATTGGCCGCGTGGATTATTACTGGACACATGCTCTTACTTCAGACGAAATACACAAAGGAATTGTATTGACCTGCAATTTTTCTTTGCCACTTAATATATCGCAAAGTTGTGAGGACTACTTTAATCAGCTGTATGATTCAGTGGGTAATATCTACCCATATGACATATACGCCCCCTCATGCAATTCTTCTGCAGCCTCAACCTCTGTGAGTAAAATTTCTTAGATTTTGTACATGCATATTTAGTCTAATTAGTTTACTGATTCTTTTAGTAAATTTCTTATCTTAATCTCCTCTAATTTTATACTTACACACAGATCTCTGCGTTTGATCCATGCTCAGAAGATTATATATTTTCTTATTTAAACATTCCTGAAGTTCAAAAAGCTCTTCATGCAAATGTTACTTCTCTTCCTTATCCATGGGAAACCTGCAGGTACTATATTCCAACCTAATCTTAACATTTTTTGTTTCATATTACTGGACTTTCTTGACTATTCGCTACATGATCCCATGCTATTTATTTTCTATTACTACTGACTTTTGGCTGATGTTTGGGAACAGTAACCAGATACACAGGTGGAATGATTCACCCTTAACTGTGTTACCTATTATTCGTGAGTTGATGGACAGTGGAATTCTTGTGTGGATTTACAGGTAAGTCAAATAAAACAAACTGATCATCTAAGAATTTAAACAACCGAAACTACAAGTTCAACTTTACAAAGTAGAATTAAGTTAAAAATATGCTCATTATTAGTCGTAATAATTGAATGAAGAAAGTTGCAGTGGAAATAGATCATTGAAACTGTTTATTATGCTTAACTATGTGAGTTTGAATTTGCAGTGGTGACACAGATGGTGTTATACCAGTGACTTCCACTAGGTATTCCATAAGTAAATTGGGACTTTCAGTTAAGACTGCTTGGTATCCTTGGTACACTGAAGGAGAGGTAATATATAACTTAATGTTATATTCACTTTGGGTAGGGTAAAGAGCTGCTAGGCACTCTATATGTGATGTCCCCTATTTTGGATTCTACTATATAATTTGGAGGCAATTACTGGCAAAATTTAAGATAAGAGAGGATTTTTCAATTATGGGTTTTCGTATGATTGTTAAGCGCATGTCTCTTTACAGGTTTTTAAGCTTGTATTGTAATTATCTATGCAGGTTGGCGGATATGTAGTTGAATATCAGAACTTGACTTTTGTTACCATTCGAGGGTCTGGCCATTTCGTTCCCAGTTATCAACCGGCTCGAGCACTCACATTCTTCTCTTCGTTCCTTAATGGGATGCTTCCCCCCTCAAATTAGAGCTTATGGACAGGGAGGATAACAGTTACAACCATATCTATAATAATGCTTAATAACTTCCTTTTCTACTTAATAAAAAGGTTGTAATTGTATTATCAAATTAAAATTATNTTCTTCTCTTCGTTCCTTAATGGGATGCTTCCCCCCTCAAATTAGAGCTTATGGACAGGGAGGATAACAGTTACAACCATATCAATAATAATGCTTAATAACTTCCTTTTCTACTTAATAAAAAGGTTGTAATTGTATTATCAAATTAAAATTATCTTTCCTTTCAATTACCTTCACGATTTTATTGTATATAAGAAATGATAGAAACTTCCATTAATTCACATAGGAGTAATAAGATTTAGAGAAAAAACCAAAACATTGGAGCTTTGTCTCTCCAAATTATAGGATCTTTAAAATTAAATACAAATCTGGNCTTTTATTGTTTTTTTATATATAAGAAATGATAGAAACTTCCATTAATTCACATAGGAGTAATAAGATTAAGAGAAAAAACCAAAACATTGGAGCTTTGTCTCTCCAAATTATAGGATCTTTAAAATTAAATACAAATCTGGCGAAGATATGAGTTGCTTCATTTTTGGAAAAACGGATCCCAAAGAACGAAGTTCTAGAAAAACCCTTAGCATACTCTTGAATTAATCAATAAAAAACCCAACATCTGAGAAATTTCTTTGCATTTGTCCAGTAGCCTCAATGATATTCCTTGGCTCACCTTCTACAATAATATTAGAACAACTCATTTCCAAAATGCAAAACCAACTGCTTTAGATGCCAAGCTTGCATTGTTATAATAATATATTTGGTGGATGGAAATGGAAAGCACGTGGAGTCAAGTAGTCTTGGCAGTACTTACAATTAATTGTATAGCCCATGAATTTGGTGACCACAAATAATAAAAAGGGTAAAGTTTCTTGACGCTCCCTCGAGATTGCCCTAATTGCAGGAACACCTCCTATAATTTTTGAAATATAACTATTATCCCTTGTCAGATCATGTCGATTAACGGACTTCACATAGATTGTCAGTTTACTGAATTACCCTTTAAGGCTTCAACCTTATTGTTTACCCTTTGACCCCCTATGCTTTCTCAATTACCTTGCACACACCCCAATTTAATTTACAATTTAGTTTCATCATATTCAACTTTAATTTCATCAAATTGGCATCTAATTTTTTTAATACAAATATTAATTCCATCACACTAACACTAATTTCATCAATTAAACAATAAATTAATATTTAATTTCATCAAATTAATATTTTTAAATTAATGTTTCTAATTAAAACACTCAATTTATTTATTTAATAATTTAGTTTCATCAAATTGAACTTCAATTTCATCAAATAACTTTATTAATTTGAATATTAATTTCATCACACTAACAATAATTTCCTCAATTTAACACCAAATTAATATTTAATCTCATAAATTTTATCAAATTAACATTTTAAAATTTAATTTTGTCAAATTAACATTCAATCTATTTAATTTAGAACTTAGTTTTATCAAATTGACATTTAATTTCATTAATTTAAATATTAATTTCATCACACTAATGCTAATTTCATCAATTTAATACCAAATTAATATTTAGTTTCATCAAATTTATATTCAATTTCTTCAAATTAATACATTTAATTTCATTAATTCAAATATTAATTTCATTACACTAACACTAATTTCATCAATTTAACACCAAATTAATATTTAATTTCATCAAATTCATATTCAAATTAACATATTTAATTTTATTAATTCAAATGTTAATTTCATTATACTAACACTAATTTATCAAATTAATATTTAATTTCATTAAACCCGTATTCAATTTATTCAAATTAACATTTTAAAATTTAATTTCATTTGATGAAACTAAATTCTAAATTAATTAAATTGAATGTTAAGTTAAAAATTTAAATATTAAAATTTTAATTTGATAAAATTAAATATTAATTTGGTGTTAAATTGATNACTAATTTCATCAATTTAACACCAAATTAATATTTAATTTCATCAAATTCATATTCAAATTAACATATTTAATTTTATTAATTCAAATATTAATTTCATTGTACTAACACTAATTTATCAATTTAACATCAAATTAATATTTAATTTCATTAAACCCGTATTCAATTTATTCAAATTAACATTTTAAAATTTAATTTCATTTGATGAAACTAAATTCTAAATTAATTAAATTGAATGTTAAGTTAAAAATTTAAATATTAAAATTTTAATTTGATAAAATTAAATATTAATTTGGTGTTAAATTGATGAAATTAATATGTTAACTAATAAAATTAAATATCAATTTGATGAAATTGAAGCTCAATTCTAAATTAAATAAATTGAATGCTAATTTGATAAAATTAAATTTAAAGTATTAATTTGATAAAATTGAATATGAATTTGATGAAATTAAATATTAATTTGGTGTTAAATTGATGAAATTAGTGTTAGTGTAATAAAATTAAATATAAATTTGATTAATAAAATTGAAGAGTCAACTTGAGGGTAAATTTGGTATTCCAGTGTAAAAAAAAAAAAAAAGCTATGATATGAGTTATTATGTTACATGTCACTAACGGCAGTGGTTGTAGGAGTATTAGGTGAAACTTGTGATAAACTGCGAGGGTGTGCAGTGATATTTTAGAAATTATAGGGGGAGCCTTGTAATTAGGCCAATCTTGAAGGACAGTTTGTCCAGGAAGCTTACACTGCTCATATATTTGTCCAGGTTCAAGTGAGCTTTTTGAAAAAGCATTTTCTCTCATTGGGAAGAAGAAGAATATTGTTGATTGTCGGCCAGATATCTACACATACCCAATCATCTTAAAATCAGGGTGCCCTGCTCTGCCAGCAGGTTTAATGAGTTTGACAAAGTGCAATCTCAGTTTTCCGGCTTAGCATCCCGGGAAATCAAGCCCAACAAACGTGGCAATCCAAGTAGTAGACACATAAGATAGAATGGCCTTCTTAAGCACTGGATTGTGCAGAAAGTTGATCATGACCATAATTTGCCCTCTTGATCTTGAGACATCTGTGTAACCCAACATCAACACTAATGCCAAATCTTGGTTTCCACTCCCGTTTCATGCCATGTCAATCCTTCCCTTTACATTTTATAGTATAATTAGGTTACATGTGTCGACATATTTTATGCGCGTGAATGTATATGTCTTTTATATTATAAGCTTGATGTGCATGTGTGATCCTACACCTCATCCCTTGGAGCTGCAATTTATGGTGTTCTTCTTCAAAAACTATACCACAAACACCTTAATTCACTTGACTATGAAGCAAAAGAAATTTTTTAGCTATGTTTTAGCTTTGCAAAACATATATGTGATCAATATTGTTGATTAGAAATACCAAAAGCAGTAGGAGCTTAGAGTGTGAGAAACGAAGNTGGTGCACTGCTCTGCCAACAGGTTTAATGAGTTTGACAAAGTGCAATCTCAGTTTTCCGGCTTAGCACCCCGGGAAATCAAGCCCAACAAACGTGGCAATCCAAGTAGTAGACACATAAGATAGAATGGCCTTCTTAAGCACTGGATTGTGCAGAAAGTTGATCATGACCATAATTTGCCCTCTTGATCTTGAGACATCTGTGTAACCCAACATCAACACTAATGCCAAATCTTGGTTTCCACTCCCGTTTCATGCCATGTCAATCCTTCCCTTTACATTTTATAGTATAATTAGGTTACATGTGTCGACATATTTTATGCGCGTGAATGTATATGTCTTTTATATTATAAGCTTGATGTGCATGTGTGATCCTACACCTCATCCCTTGGAGCTGCAATTTATGGTGTTCTTCTTCAAAAACTATACCACAAACACCTTAATTCACTTGACTATGAAGCAAAAGAAATTTTTTAGCTATGTTTTAGCTTTGCAAAACATATATGTGATCAATATTGTTGATTAGAAATACCAAAAGCAGTAGGAGCTTAGAGTGTGAGAAACGAAGATAGACTGCACGGCTGCACCTAAACATACATAAACTTCTCCTAAAATGGTCGAAACTTGATAATGGACATCTTGTTGAAGTAGATAAACGTGAACCTCTTACCTCCTTTTCTTTGGGCAAGCTAACACTACAGCTGCTGATGGAAGCCCCGTTCTTACACTTAGGTAGGACCATTAATGAATAGACTGTGTCGTGTTAGTTTTGTGTCGTGTTTAATTGTTATTCAACCTATATTCCATGTATTTTATAGTTATTTAGTGTTAGTTGTTGTATTTGGTTCACATCATGTGNCCCCGTTTCATGCCATGTCAATCCTTCCCTTTACATTTTATAGTATAATTAGGTTACATGTGTCGACATATTTAATGCGAGTAAATGTATATTATAAGCTTGATGTGAATTTGTGATCCTACACCTCATTCCTTGGAGCTGCAGTTTATGGTGTTCTTCTTCAAAACCTATAGCACAAACACCTTAATTCTCCTTAACTCACTTGACTATGAAGCAAAAGAAATTTTTTAGCTATGTTGTAGCTTTGCAAAAGATATATGTGATCAATATTGTTGATTAGAAATACCAAAAGCAGTAGGAGCTTACAGTGTGAGAAAGGAAGATAGACTGCACGGCTGCACCAAAACATACATAAACTTCTCCTAAAATAGTCGAAACTTGGTAATGGACATCTTGTTGAAGTAGAATTGCCAATGGACTTCTCGTAGTGTCTATTTTTCTGCAAGTGAAAGAAAAGGAAAGTGACTTGCAAGGAGAGATGTCGTAATGATGTGACTTTACTATGACTTTTGGATTGATTGTGGAGTCTATCAAACATTGGAACTTAGTATTAATCAAATAGTTCCAATGAAATCATATCATTATGTCAGCAAATTATGTCAGATTTTTAAGTCTCAATAGTATTACTCTTGACCTTAATATTGAAGGAAAATGAATAGAATTGTTTGAAAATATGTAAAAAAAAACAGCCCAACGGTCCATAATTATCTATTATTTTAATGTTGTTATTATGACCAAAAATGATTGTGTAGGCATTGTTTATTTTGTTAAGGTTATTATACTCAATCAAAAAAAAATATTTTTGTTGACATTTTATAAAAGTAAGTATAGATAGATATAGATTATGAAAAATGGCTCTTCAATACCATTGTCTTTCTTAAAATATGTTGACAAATGAAAGCGACATCAAATTTATCGTCGAAAGCAGCCCTGATCTAAAAACTAACGAAATAATTGTAAAACTTGAAAAAAAAAATTATTATTATTATTATTAAAAATCTTAATTAAAGGGATAAAATAATAATTATTTGTTAAAATATGGGTCAAAAAGATAAATTTTTAAAACAATGAATTTATTCTATAGATATATATAAGTGAAAAACTTTCTTCTCTAGCCGGCGAGATAGAGAGAGCGAGAGAAAAGTGAGTTTTTTTTTATTTTTTACCTTTTCAGATCTACGAAAATTTAACGGTTTAATCATTTCAGGTCAATAATTAAAGTTGCTCTACTCAGCGAGAGCTACGCAACTACACCAAATATCATATTTTTCTTCGAAAGAATATCAAAGTCGATAATATAGGCCTAAGACTTAGGAAGTTAAATTTGGGCTTCCCTGGAGTTCTAATAAATGGGCGCACGCTACGAGAGGTAGGGTTTCTCTTATTTAAATTTAATTTCAACTTAAAATATGGCATATGGAATAGGTAGGCTATGAGTGTATATCACATGTTAGGTCTTGACTAGTGTAACTAGTGGGTCAAATATATGATTTATAATTAACCTTGTGATTAATAAAATCCTATTACGATTAACTTGGCGTAAGTTAATGTTAGTGGTTTAAAGCATATCAATTCTATATTATCATTATTTTATGTTTTAATGGCATATCAAATTTAATAAAATTATTAGCTTGTTATTTGATAATGAAATAATATACATGTTAAAAGATTATTTAACATATGATTATTTTGGTGGACTTGTGTTTATGTTTATATAATTAATAAACATGTTGTCATGTTGAAAGTCATAGCATGCTAGTTGTGTAAATTGATGTGCTCTTTAGGTGTTTGATTAAATGCCTAAATGAATATAAGTATGTTAGTTGAGTTGATTATCTTACATAACATGCTTGATATCGTGTTAAAATGTCATTATATTGTATTCATTATGTAATGGATATTGTATTGCATTATGTATGGGTTGCACTATATTCATGGGCATTGACATGGGTGGGAGTGTATGCATGGTATGAAATTAATCACCACATAGGTGGTTGATCGTGGGCTCGAAAAAGTCACACCAAAGTTCGGCTGAATCGCACGGGAAATTAAATGAATAAATATGTTGGGGACAGCAAGAAGGGTTATTTTCTTTCTTGGGTGCAAGACCCACTTACTTGGTTTATACATTTTTCGGCGTTGAAATTCCAGAAAAGTGTAACGGCGAAAACAGAGTCGTAGGTGAGATGTCTTGAAAATCCGTTGATGGTTGGTGTCCCATTGGTGTAATATCATAAATCACCTCTCCACAAAAACACAAGAAAATGAATTAATTAGTCATTGAGTGTACATAACACTAATGATGGGGGCTTGGAATGCCCGAATACATACGCATGACATTACATGTGTTATGGGAGCTCAGGATGGGGCTCGGGGTTGGTATTACTTGCGTGAATCTCATCTGATGGCATGACATAATTTTTGACATTCGATCATAATAGACATATTTAAATAAATGCATCAAATGATTGTTGCATGTGACATTCCATATGCATTTAGGTTGAGAGGTATTCTCTATAAGAATTACCCTATTGAGCGTTGGCTCACCTTTTATGGAAACATTTTTCAAGTATCGCACAGGCGTCCACCGAAGGCGAGGCCATGGGCCCGTTTTGACGACAGAGCCAGTTTGTGACTCTTATTTTGACATTATAGTCTTTTGTTTATATTTACTTTTAACCTTGTATAATTTTTGTAACAAAAATTTGTTTATATTTATAAAGACATGTATATGAGACTCTTTTGAGACATTTATTTTTTTATGAATAAATGTATGTACTGATGATGATTATGGTAGTATTCGATACTATATAATTTTGAATAGATAGATAGACCCGATATGGTCAATATTGTACAGATTACATTTTGGGTAGAGCTCCTCGTACAAAGGAGACTCTGCCCAAATTTTGTTAAGTAATGGATCCCAAGAAATGGGACATAACGGTATGATATCGAATTACACGACATCCACAAGTATTCCACAGATCGATGGGTGATCAATCGGATAATTACAATCACCCGAATTTTGGGTTGTCACAATAATCTCAATTTTACAACACAATATAAAACCAGAAGAACAAGATTCAAGAAAAACAAAACAATGGCTAATTTTTGATGTAATGTATCACTTTCATTTCAACACAAAATAAAGCATGAATAGGATAAAAAATATGTTGCAGTGAATCACACATATTCTACTCCAAAAACTTATCTATTTCAATTAAAAATTTAGTACATCAAGACCCAAATACAAGGGAACTAGATACGAAAATTTTAGCAAAAAATACACACAAGTATTGTGAATTTATGAATTATATTTTGATTTTGTATAGTCTATTATGTCATTTGTTGCAAACTTAATAACGAACTATTAAATTATTAGAAAAATTCATTTTTAATCACTTATGGATAGATTTCTTGTAAGAAAATTAACACTGAAACAATTGTATCTTAGTCAAGAAATAGATGATCTTTTGATATGAAGTTTTTTTTTTTTGCCTTTTTTTTTGTACATCGATCATATATATGAGTTGTGCATTTAAAAGACATTTTTTTAATGAAACTATACATAAAAAAAGTTTATTAAGAATATACATTTTGATGAAAACAATGTTGCATTTATAGTTTAAATTTAAGAATTTTAGGTTGTCTCACTAAAACAAAAAATTCTAGCTCTGCCCCTATTGGCAACATTACGTGTCAATGATGACGTGATGTTACGGTTACGTCCAATATTTACTCGGACAACCTCCACACCACCCAAAACATGCCGGCAACCTCCTGTTCACTCAGAAACATCACCATGGCGTTTGGATGCAAGAACAAATACAAACTTAAAGAAGCAAATGTATTGTCACTCCTTTTGGACAAGAGCCGAATACATAATAATAGCATCGCAAACAGAAAAGAACGTCAAAGAACGTTTCCAACATCTGGTTTACTGTAGTTTTTCTTCACCTAGGAGGTGATTGTTACAACAACAACTTCAGGATAAGTGCCCATCCATCAACAATCTATTACATAACCTGTTGCATTACTTCCTCTGGGTTGTGTTTGGTTCGAGTATTAGTACATGACAAGTACGCCGCTAGGTTTGTTCGATGTCCACATAATTACTTTTCTAGCTGCATATGCAATAGCTACACATACAAATATTTCGTAACAAAATCTTTTTCAAATCGAATAATACAATCCTGTGGCCGTCTTTATTTTTACCTAGAAGCAATATTTTTACCTTCTCATGCTAGAATGGACCCCACCCAATCCTAAGGCAACCCTTTTCAACTCGTGCATGTACCTAATGATAAACACCAGTTAGGTGCAAAGAAACAGAAACAAAACTCATACATATAAATATAACATTTATACAAATCATTAGCTCCAATCCCAAGTCCAAACCTAGAGTTTTTAAGAAAAAAACCTAAATATATACATGTCTGAAATGTAACTCTTTTTAAGTAAAGAAATATCTCAGGTTTTGTAGCTATTGATCCGTACATTCGTAAAATTCCTATCTTTACATATATGTATGGTTTTGTATGTTCCTGATTTTGATGCAAGGCCACTTAAATTTCTCAATTGGGGTTTGTGTTGTTTATTGATGATAGCATGTATCTTCTCTTTGATTACAAGTACGAGTCCAAATGGTGCACGTCCCACCCCCACCCTTGATCACATAAGGTGAGCAGTAGACCGGCTATCAAAGTTTTAACTAACTAATCATGTGCATAATAAATATATAATACAGCAGAAGACAATATCCATTTCACCGATATAATGAATACCAGAGGAATAAACTAAACATCACCAACATCATTATTAAACTCATGTAAAACAATAACTAAATTATAAGGTTCACTACTCTAAAGTCTAAACATGAGCACCATTAATCTCAAAAATAATTAAATATTTGTCTCAAAATCATAAAAGACATTTATTCCTGAAGACTTACAATAAAATAAATCTTCGATCCTTTTAAACTTTTGTCTATCCGGGGACTTACTCATCCTCTTGATCCTCACCTGAAATATGTTAAATGTTTAGGTGAGCACAAAGACTCGTGAATAGCAACAACCTCTAATGAGGTGTGAAAATAAATCTCACATTTTATATGCAAAAATAAACTTTGTTACCTACATAAGTACTACAAATTGTACCACAATCCCTTCCACATAACCATGTAAACAAAATGATCTCATGATAATAAATAACTTTATAAAAGAAAAGACATTTATAATTCAAACACCTACTCATTTTCACAAATAACTTTATAAATGAAAGACATTTATAACTCAAAACACTCACATACATTCACTTTCAAATACATTTGTCAAATCATGTTTGTTACCCCTAATCTGATAACTGGTCCCATCTCTTATCATCACTAGTCTGATAACTGACTTTGTCTCTTGTTATTACTAGCTTGATAAATGGCCCCCATGTGCACATCCCTATACCGACTACGCCAGTATACAATCTTGTTATCATTTAGACCTGGTAACCCAATCCCTTTCTCATAAAACATGATTTTAACACACAGACTAAAAATGTTGTTTTAGTCCCAACGCACACAAAATTTTCCTTTCATCATTAAAATCCATTTAAACAATGATATAAAATTATTTCATAAATTTTTCAAATTCACATGTGTAACAATTTACAATTGCAAAATATTTAATTGTAACCTCAAACATCGACATATATCATATATATGAAAAATTCACACGCACGCACTCACAGTTTAATATAGAAAATCCTCTAAAAAAAAAATAGTAAACTACTCACCTTGATTGCTAAAATCCAATTCAAAGTACTTTTTATCAACTTCAATGCAATCACCACCTAATCCAAAATAACGTATAACAGTCAATCATTTTTCTTAACCTCGTCGTTTCGTGATTCTATATTTATTTTTTATACTTCCTACCCATTGATATATATTTAATATATCTTTTGCATATAAATATCCTTTCTAATATGAGGTAATAGGATATGAAAGTATTCTAAACTGTTTGAAAAAATTTTCTAAAGTTCTAGGGTCAAATCATAATTTTTAAAATTTTTGGGGTCAAAGTGTAATTTTCTTAAAAATAAATTTTCTGTTTTCAGGCCTGCCATAAATTTTCCAGAACAGTATTTAAGGTTCTAAAGAACCATTTTCCAAGAATACAACCTCAATTTGATTTATCAGAGTAAATATTGATTTTTAAACATTTAATCGAAACTTTTAGGGGTCGTTTTAAAATTTCAGAAATTTTTCAGGACTCGGGGGCTATTTTGACATAACCATATTTGTTTCAAATATAATGGATCAGTTCTATAAATTACCAAGTTTCATGGTAGTCAAAAATTGAGTTTATAAAAGTATAGGGATCTAAATAAAACTACTTAAAACTAAAGGGGAGATTTCTATAATTTTAATACTTTATCTTCTTTAACCTTACGTTCCAGAAGCTTTTGGTTTGTACTTTTCTTTCTTTCCCTTCCCAATCTCTTCTTAGCATAAATACCACCCTATTATATATTTGAATTCATCTATTTTAATCATATAAACCTACTTATATGGATTACTTGTAATATTATATCAAACTACAACTTTGTATATGTATACATATAATGATTAAAAACAAAATTAAATTTTAATTTGAAGACTAACCTTGATGATCAAATCTTCTTGATTTCTTTACTCTTCTCTAAATCTCTTTCTTTCTTTCTCTTTCTCTTTCTTTTTTCTTTACTCAAAACCTTAGCCTCTCCTCTCCTTTCTCTTTTTCTAACGTATGTGTATATGTTGGAAAGTGAATATATATATTTATATGTCATTAGACTTCTAGGACAACAAGAGAATTCATTTTAATCACACTTTATCCTTTTTTATTTATTACTATTCTTATTTTATAGTTATCCTTGGTACCCAATACACTATATATATAGTTTAATCATAAGACATCTACGTACAACAAATTTTAAATTTTTAAATAATTTATTATCTTTTTATTTATATATTTATTTATTAGATAGATCCAAACGCATACCTGTATTGGGCATTACAGTGCATGGTTTCGACAATCCCCATTTTGTCTAGTTTCCCGAAAACTCTTCTACGAAGCCCCTTGTGTTGTGGGTAATGCTTTCCAGTTTTGACTTTGTTGCTATGTAGTTACGATGACTTTATCATGGTTTAACAAGAGCGTGCATACATCTTCCCATCGTTCTTGCGATCAGCTTATGTACACAAAAAGCTTCATTTCATTTCATTTCATTTCATGTCGTGATTGCACTTTTATGGTCATCAACTGCTAATATATATTATACCTTGGGGCAGGCTTGCTTGTTATTCACTTGGTAAGATTGAAATGTAACACCAATTGATATAATGAAGACAAAATTAATAAAAAAATACATACTTTAGTACCCAAAAATACCATTTTCACTAACCCCATATTATTTCTTCACCTCTATTGGCTTTTTGGATGTGTTTGGAAACAGTGTAAAGATAAGTGAAAAATGGAGAGATCGGCCATTAACCGTGTTACCAATCATTCGAGTGTTGATGGAAAGTGGACTGCGCATATAGGTATACAGGTAAGTCAATTGCCCCATCATCTTCTAAATT
Organism: Ilex paraguariensis; assembly: GCA_963454935.2. Lineage (NCBI taxonomy): Eukaryota > Viridiplantae > Streptophyta > Magnoliopsida > Aquifoliales > Aquifoliaceae > Ilex > Ilex paraguariensis. The sequence continues at coordinate 128,218 of CAUOFW020009457.1, forward strand.
TTAGCAATTGTAAAGTAGGTTCAACTTAGGAGGTAGTAACAAGTTGAAGGTCTGTTTATTTTTTCTTGTAAAACTCATCAAGAAAACTAAAATCTGAGGAGAACGGTGAAATTGTTTATCGAGCTTAACTATGTCAGTTTAATTTGCAGTGGCTTTACAGATGGAGTAATACCAATAACATCCACTAGATATGCTCTAAACAAATTGGGAACTTCCGTTAAAACTGTTTGATATCTTTGGTACACACAAGGAGAGGTAATAGCTTATAGTTGCACTTACCTTTCCACCATATTGACTATTCCACTTACTTCCCCCTCCTAATCCCTGCGGCCTTCCCCTCGCCCGAGCCCTCGCTATATATATCTGATAGAGTAATGCTACAAAAACTTAAAAAATTAACTTAATTTATTGACCTGAAAATGTGATAGTGACATGGTCCAATATAATTATTGTGACTATAACTGTTAGACTTTTTTATTTGGACTCTACTCTTGACACATCCTTAGCCCAATAAATTATATTAATTTTTTAGGTCTCAATAGCATTAATCATATTGGACGATCCCTTGTTTGATGTTGCTTATTATCTATTGATTTGGAGGTAATTAAATGTCAAAATTTAGAATCAAGAATGGATTTTTCGCGTTATGATCTTTCATAAGATTGTAAGAGTATAAGCCGTTAAAGAATGTTGTTTTGTTTATGTAGGTTGGTGGATACGTAGTTGAACATCAAAACCTGACATTTGTTACCATTAGAGGATATGGGCAATTTGTCCCCTGTTATCAGTAGGCCCGGGCCCTCAGTTTCTTATCTTCATTAATTATTGGGGATCTTCCCCCTTTAAATTAGAGCAAGCACTAGGGCTTATGAATCAAGGAGTGACAATTATATGGCTATGGCTATGGCTATTTCAATCGCGATGCTCAATAGAAAAGTGTAGACATATTATTAATTGAAGCTACCTTTCTTATCAATTATTATCAAGCCCACACTTTGTGATAATGGCGTATTTGCTAGCTAGAGTTGGAAAAACAAAGCATTGCACTTGATTTTTGTGGATGAAATTAAACCAGAATAACCAACAAATTTAAAGATGAAAAAAGAAAGATTTACACCAGATTGACGATTTTTAATATATCTTGTATATGAGTTTTAGGAAGATTGAATATAACGCTTCCACTAGGATTAAGTTTTTGTGACTAACTAAGACGATGGTTTCTCAACTAGTGTCTATAAATAAATGATAACCTTTTTCACATTCTCATATGAATCAGATAAATTTGAGCTTACAATAACAAAGTTTGGACACCACAAACTATGCTTGATTACATTCTACAATTTGAAATGTGAAATCTAAGTATGCAACTAATATCACTCATTTTTTCAAGCTCCATCTCCGAAGGTTTCTTTTTTATATATATAAAAATGGTAGGAATTATATAAAGAAGATAAATCAAAAAACAAAAATGGCACTAAGAATTCTGGTGCCATTTCTTTCCAAACATCAATATTCTCACAACATCTAGTCGTTCGAGCTAGCCGGTGAGCTGCACAATTCCCCTAACACACTACAAGAAAAATGGAAAAATTTGGCATTTAATTTTTGGTTTTTAACTTAAACGCCACTAAAATTAACATTTATTTTTACATGCCGAATATTATTAATAAAAAAATTTGTTTTTGCTTAATTTTCGACGTTTAATACAAGCACCACAAATTATTAATAAAAATAATTTTAAAAAAATTTCGCTTAATTTCCGGCATTTAAATCAAACACCACAAATTCTTAATTAAAAATAATAAAAAAAAAATTTCTCCCCGTCATAAACCTAAATTTTTCCCCAAATCAGTCTGTCGACTTCTCTCTCTCTCTCTCTGACGAACTCCTCCTCCTCTCTCTGTTTGAATAGCAATTTTTCTCTTGCAAACTTCATTGATTTTTTCCCTACGAACTCCATTGATTTTTCCCTGCGACATCCTTCTCTCTCTCTCTCTCTCTCTCTCTCTCTCTCTCTCATCCAGATCTGTGAGATTCACATACTTAAACACTCTCTGTCTAAATTCAAATCTCATAAACACTCTTTGTTTAAATTCACTCGAACACTCATTCGAGACTATCTCAGGCGACAGGCAATTTCGACTTCCTCACCATCTGATGTTCGAAACTTGTTATCCACTTTCCATTGGACCTAGCTAGGGATTCATGACTCTCCTTCATCGTTGATCGCTCTCCAGCAGTGATTGTACTCATGTGAAGTCCTGAAACGCCTTTGCAGCTCCGTTTCCTGCTCTTTTGCGGAATCAAGTACTTAATCGAAGCCGAATTCAAGTGAACGCAAGTGAAGTACTTCCTCTAAAATTCGTTCGGTTCTAATTTTTGCTGAATACGAAAAAAAAAATGCAATCAGGTGAGAAATGGATTTCATTATGTTATTTTTAATATTTTATCAGCTTGAATTTATCATTAGGACATTTTATACATTAATACATGTATGGATTATGTGACTACTTTCCTTTTCGTTTTTGCCGAGATGTCACCATTTGTTTATATTTCTAGGAGACCGATTTAGATTCTATTGATGACAATTTGGACAGTGAATAATATTCACTTGCTGAACCAGGATTTAATCATAGTTGATTTTCTTTTGCTATATCTATCCGTATAGCTAATGTAAGAATAATATAAACAAAATTGTTGTGAAACTTAAACTGAGTATCTACGAAGTAAAAGTTGAATGACTAAACCAAGAACAAATGTATATAAGTATAATTTTATAGATTTTGTCTAAGACTTCAAACTTTTTGATGCGTAAAATAAAAATAATGACATATTAATCTAGCACATCAATGGTCTAAATAAATGACACCTTTTGGATAGTTAATGCTTCTTTGTTTTAGTCTGCTATGCATTGTCTCTATGAAGTGTAATTAAGATAGAAAGTGCTAAGTTATGGGTTTCGACTCACAACTTCTGCCAAAGGAAATTGTACGTTGTTAGTTTTCTGTCAGTATTCAGGGGAACACTTTGTGAATGTAGAAGTTTCTGATCAGAGTTGATCATTGCCAGTGTTTTTGTTGTTGTTCATTTCATTATCTTGGCAGTTAAAGTCTTGTTGTGATAGTTATGAAACCTGCCGTGGTTTAGTGTAAATCCTGCTCATAAGTTTCTCTTTCCATGGAAATAAAAGAAGTTGATCAGAGATGTTCCAAACCATGCAAACAATGCCGCTGCAATGTTGTTCTACGTTTCAGGATATAACATTTCTGATCTAGTTCAAGAAGCCCAAAACCGGTGGCTGAAGCCTGCAGAGGTGCTCTTTACACACACACACACACACACACACACACATATATATATATATATATATTTTACAAAAATATGAGTAAGCTCCTTATTCGCTGTATCTTAGTGAGCATTTCATTCTATTATTTTTTAGGGCTAGTACATGTCATTTATGATACTTCCAATGTCAATGAATGGATGCTTTAATAGGTGGATCAATATTTCTTTTTAACAAGAGGGTTCTTCGATTTTTCCGTAAAGACGGTTAGAGTTGGCGCCGAATGAAGGATGGGAGAACCAAATGAACAAGTATTGTATATTATTGACACAAACTCGTATGAACGATAAGGAAATTGTTTGCAGGTTACTCAATTCAGAGGGATAAAAATCTATAGAACCATCGAATTCCATTTTCAAAACACACAAATGCCTCAGTTTTTTCATTTTTATTGTTTTATGTGGAATTCATGTGTTAATTTATATTAAATGTAGGTTCATCAACAAAAGAGAGCGAAATTTCAGCGTGTTAATAACCACGCAGCAAAATTCCCACCCAAGTGACTCTCCCTCTTCTATGCCATGGATCTGTTCACCACTGACCTTTTGGTATGACACTTTTTGTACCAAATTGGAAGCCGAAGTTCTTTGACCAAGAAGTAGAATCTTTTATTTCTGCAGTGTAGTTGCTATAGCTTCATGCCACTGCGTCTAGTTTCCCCTGAAACAGGATGTTATATCTTTGGGTGGATATTTCTGTATTGTTAATAATTTTATTTCTCATTCATAAAGAACTATTCTCCAAAAGAAAAAAAATTCACTGAGAACATTTGTTGGGTATTTGACTTTGTTGTATTTCCTCAATTTGTTTTCACAATTGTGGGTGAGACTTCGTTGTGACAAGGAAAAGTTTGCATCTCATTTTTATACTTGTAACAGGTTCTGTCTTTTCTGAATGATATTTTTGACACTCTTCTTAAGGCACTGTCAGATCTATCTGATGAGGTAATCTTCTTTTCCTGCTTCTTTATCTTGATGTTTGCTGATTTTCTATTCTAATGTTACATTTTCTCTCAAAATTTACATAAAACTACACTTACCCAGATTTCATTCTCTTCTTCTTACTTCTGTGTGTCTTCACTGCCTCACATTTCGGTTTTAGATGGTTGAAAAATCTCCAATTTTTCTCATCTCTCTCTCTATGCGTTGCGCAGTTCCAAAAAGGCACTGCTGGGAACCTTAATAATTCTGGAGTTAGCAGGGTAAACTTTTTCTCTCTAGACTTTGTTTTGACTAAAAAAAACACAATCCAATGTAAACTTTTCTCTCTAGCATGTTTCTGGGGTCTAGTGTTGTTTCCATGTCATGTATTGATGTATTTATCTGTATAAATGTATAAATTTTGGAACTTTATTTATTTTTGGTCTTATTAAAGTCTGGGTTATTAAATGCAGGTAGTGTTGAATGCCCTATAAAATGACAAATCTGTGAAGATTTAACCAAAGAAAATCAAATTTCATAGTTTGTCGTTCAGTTACTATTCTGGTTAGTTTTGGAATGCTTGCGAATGAACGTACTTGGATTAGATGTATGATGGTGTTTGGGTTATTTACTTGTTTGATTTTGTTTTAATTTCTCACAACTTTCCTGATCCTAGCTTATCTGACACTTCTGTCCTTAATTCAGAATTTTAGGCATCATAATATTATGCCAATGAACAAAGATTCAATTCTTATTTTGTAAACATGGATTGGTTCCCAGGATCTCCTGGTTTTTTGCTGTTTGTAATAGGTAATTGGTTGGTGTTTTGTACTCATAGTTCTCGAGTTAAGGCTTGAATAAGTAATTCCAAGTTAGATAGCTTGTGGAGTGCTTATCTAGCCTGACTGACTCATCAATAAGTGACTATTTATTGTTTAGAGAAGTCAGTAATGAAGTATGATTAGGGTGTTCAGTCAATGTGACTCTTCCCCCCTCAAATTAGAGAACAAACATCGGAGCTTGAGGACCAAGGGGTTTCAAGCACACCAATAATAATTTTTAGGAATTTCCTTTTCTACTTAATAAAAAAGTTGTAACTTTACTATCAAATTAAAATTATCTTTCTTATCAATTACCTTCAAATTGGCATTGTTATAACACTATATTTGGTGGAAGGAAATGGAAATGGAAAGCACGTCGAGTCTAATCTTGAAAGTACTTAAAATAAATTGCATTACCCATGATTTTGATGACAATAAATAATAAAATAAAATAAAAAACAACAAAAAATGGAAAAAGATAAGACTTGACTAAACCAAGTTCAGCAACAGTGATGGCATTAGCTGCCTGCTTTGACCCCACGGATAAGCAAAACATAATCGAAATCACAATTGGCATCATTCACCAAATGAATAAAAATATTAGAGATCAAATTTGACTGGCATTGAAGGAAAGATATTAGAGAAATAAGTAATAGACAATTCTACTTCGAACAATGGATGATGTACACTGAGCCTGTGTTTACTTTCTCTGGTGCATAAAACAATTACCAGAAAACACCAACCATGTCTTCAAACTAAATTCTTTCATTAAACAACCGAATTAAATAAAAGAATAAAATACGTAGAGCATCAGTAAATTTCTTATGCTTTTTATCACAAAAGAACATTCTAAGCCTGTTAGCCCATCGGATGAACAGAACAAAAAATAATAAAATTTAATATTAACATTCAAAATAAAAAATAGTAATATTGAATATTAACATAAGTCAATGACATAAACATAATATTATTGAATAGTAACATCAGTCAATAAAATTGAACAATAATATGAAATCGTAACATGAACTTAATAGTGACAAAAAATAATAACACATAATAGTCCGTCTTTGTCTTTATGTAGGATCGATGTGGTGTTGGCACTTTTGTGTCTCTTACACTTTCCTCGGTTACAAGTACTAGTTAGGGTGTTGACTCATAAACAGCCTGATTCAAAAGAGCAATATATGTTACAATTAGCATAACAATCATTCTACATACTGAAGCATGTGAAATTGAAAATAGTCTATTTACAATTGGGATAAAAGTAAAATTACGTGTGTCTAAACTTTTCAAGGCCCTGCAATAGTGGGAGTTTCATATAAATCGTATTGGACTGCCCTTTATAGTTATATTGAACCCTGTGAACTGCACCCCAATGAGCAAGACACGACCCAAACTGCAACTTCATCAGAATATGATACATTGACAATCACTAACATATGGGCATAACAAAGACTGGTGTTTAGGACTGTGACTACCTAGAACACATAAATGTGGAAACTTCTCCACCATTTGGACAGGAGAATTTATGAAAGAAATCGGGTTTTAAATTTCTAGATGTTGCACATTATGTTGCTTTCGAACTGGAATACACAGTTACCACAACCATCTCAAATAAAGAGTTCAATACCACAGAAGGCACACTATCTCAAAATCAAGAAGCATGATGCCTGTGATCATTACATTTGTGCCTCAATGATCATGAGCAGAAATCAGGAGTTCAGATATGAAACTAAGACTACTTCGACATGAACTGTTTGTTAATGAGCAAGCTGATCTAGATAACTCCGACTTTGCAATGATGGCTCCCCCCGTATTGCTAAGACCAACTTCTAAAAATTCAATGGATGCCCAGGAGAAAAGACAAGTGCATATTGATGCAGAAGGGAAAACAGAAAAATAAACAAGAAAAAATCCAAACTGGGGCTGCAATTTGAAATTTTGGTGGCTGCATAACACCTACTTTCTAATTCAATTCTTAGTTAGTCCTCTAATGCATACAACAACTTCATCGCAGTCGAATCTAGTGTCCACAGATTTTGCTGTTGGAAGGATCACAGAAAATAAAAGATTCCAAATTTTATCATTTGCATATATTACTTCCTTGCCTTTAACAAGTGGGCCTTTGTTTCTGTAGTTTTATACATGTTGTAAAATTCGAAAAAAAAAATATTATTATTATTATTAAAAATCTTAATTAAAGAAAAAAAATAATAATTAATTATTAAATTACGGGTCAAAAACATAAATTTCTAAAAAAATAAAGTTATACTATATATATATATATATATATATAAGTGGAAGACAAAAGTCTTCCACTTTTCTTCTTCCAGTGTACTGCCGAGAGAGTGAGAGAGAGAAAGGTGAGGCTTTTTTTTTTATTTTTCTCCTTCCTTCTTTTTTAGATCTACGAAAATTAGACCGTTTAATCGTTTTAGGCCAAGAATTAAAGTTGCTCTACTCAGCGAAAGCTACGCAACCATACCAAATATCGTATTTTTTTCCAAACAAATATCAAAAACGATAATCTAGGCCTAAAATTTGGGAAGTTAAATTGGACTTCCTAAGAGTTCTAGTACGTGGGCTCACGCTACGAGAGGTAGGGTTTCCCCTATTTAGATTTAATTTTAACCTAAAATATGGTATATGAAATGGATAGGCCAAAGGTGTACATCACATATTAGGTCTTGACTAGTGTAATTAGTGAGTCAAATATATGATTTATAATTAACTTTGTGATTAGTAAAATCTTATTATGATTAACTTGGTGTAAGTTAATGTTAATGGTTTAAAGCATGTTAATTGTACATTAGTATTATTTTATGTTTTAAATGACATATTAAGTTTAATAAAATTATTAGTTTGTTATGTGATTATGGAATAATATGTATGTTAAATGATTATTTAGCATATGATTATTGTGGTGGACTTGTGTTTATGTTTATAGAATTGATAAACATGTTATCATATTGAAAATGTCATTATATAATATTCTTTATGTAATGGACATTGTAAATGGTACAAAAGACAATTGCACATTGAATTGCATTATGCATGAGTTGCATTATATTCATGGGCATTGATATGGGTGAGAGTATGTGCATGGTATGAAATCAATCACCACATAGGTGGTTGATTGTAGGCTCGAAAAAGTTGCACCAAGGTCCGGTTGAGTCACACGGAAAAGTAAATGGATAAACATGTCGGGATAGCAAGTAGGGTTAGATTCTCCATCGGGTGCAAGACCCGCTTACTTGGTTTATACATTTTTTGGCGGTGAAATTCCAGAAAAGTGTAACGGTCAAAACAGAGCCGCAGGTGGGATGTCTTGAGAATCCGTTGGTGGTTGGTGCCCCATTGGTGTAATACCATAAATCATCTCCCCACAAAGACACGAGAAAATGATTTAATTAGTCATTGAATGTACATAACACCAATGACAGGGAGTTTGGAATGTCCGGATACATACGCATGACATTGCATGTGTTGTGGGAGCTCAGGATAGGGCTCGGTATGGGTATTGCTTGCATGAGTCTTATCTCATGACATGATATGATTTATGGCATTTGTTCATAATAGATATATTTGAATGAATGCATAAAATGATTGTTTCATGTGACATTTCACATACATTTAGATTGAGAGGTATTCTCTATAGGAGTTACCCTATTGAGCGTTGACTCACCATTTATGGAAATATTTTTTAGGTATTGCACAGGCGTCCACCGAAGGCGAGACCATGGGCCCTCTTTGACGACAAAGCTGGTCTGTGGCTCTTCTTTTGACATCGTAGTCCCTTGTTGTTATTTACTTTTGGCCTTGTGTAATTTTTGTAACAAAAAAACGTGTTTATAATTAAAAAGCATGTATAAGGGACTCTTTTGAGACATTTATTCTTTTATGAATGAATGTACGTAATGATGATGATTATGTAGTATTCGATACTATATAATTGTGAATAGATAGATAAGTCCGGTGTGGTCAATGTTGTACAGGTTGCATTTTAGGTAGATTTCCTCGTACAAAGGAGACTCTGCTCCAATTTTGTTAAGTTATAGACCCCGATAAATGGAGCATAACAGCGTGTTATCGAATTATCATGGATATTCCGCAGGTTGATGGATGATCAACCGAATAATTACTGACACTCGGATTTCGGGGTGTCACAGTTGTCTTCTTTAGTTTTATTATTTTTATAAAATTGATATTAATATTTACTAACAGCTCAAATTTCTCAGAAAATTCTACCTAGCCTTAGCTGCAATAAATGTCAATTCTGACAAAACAAGCGACAAATCCACATTGATCAATCCGTCACTCAAACTTCAAGGTTGAGCTTATAAAAAGGAGTGAGCATTGTTGTTGATCTTCCAAGGCTTAACAATGGAGGATTTTGCATTCCTTTGCTTTTTTCTGCTTTGGCTTGTTGCCTCTGTTCAGTGCCAAGATGGGAGAGGATTCAGCTCAATAGGTCAAGTCATAACGGAGGAATTGTCAAAGGAGAGGCTATCTGATACCTTTTCAAGCTAACTCCACAGCCGTTGAAGGCAAAAAGACAAGTGCATATTGATGTAGAAGGGAAAACAAAAACAAAACAAGAAAACATCCAAAATGGAGCTAAAATTTCAAAGTTTGATGGTTGCATAACACCTACTTTCTAATTCAATTCTTAGTTGGTCCACTAATACAACCAACTACATCATCGCAGTCTAATTTAGTGTCCACAGGTTTTTTTCTTGGAAGGATAATAGAAAATAAAAGATTCCAAATTTTATCATTTATATATATATATATTGATTCCTCGCATTATATATGGCGCCATTCTGACAAAACAAACAACAAAGTCAGATTTATCAATCTGTCGGTCAAACTTGAAGGTTGAGCTTATAAAAAGGAGTGAACATTGTTGTTGATCTTCCAAGACTTAACAATGGAGAATTTTAAATTCCTTTGCTTTTTTCTCCTTTGCCTTGTGGCCTCCGTTCACTGCTATGTTGGCAAAAGATTCACCTCAATAGGTCAAGTCATAACGGAGGAATTGTCAAAGGAGAGGCTATCTGATACCGTTCCAGCAGTGAGCGGTGGATTCGGTACATTTTCAGGCTCTTTACCAGTGTATATTGGTCCTCAAGATGGACTAAAGGAAAGTAATAAGATTCAAAGCTTGCCTGGACAACCCAATGGAATAAACTTTGATCAGTATTCTGGATACGTTACTGTAGATCCCAATGCAGGACGAGCATTGTTTTATTATTTTGTCGAGTCTCCAGAGAACTCTTCTACTAAGCCACTTGTGCTGTGGCTTAACGGAGGTAATGCTTTTTACACAATTTTTTTGGCTTATGACTCGACAGTTAAATATTTACAATGATGTAGTATATGGCCCTAACAGAGTCCGGCTTTTCCAATATCATGGGACATTTTTTTAACATCAATGGCTCCCAAATTGAGAGAAAATATTCATTATCGTTGTTTATTATTAGCATTTTTATTCATTTAAACAGAGGCTTTCACATTATTGTAGTCATTATCACTCAATGCAGAGGCCTAGCCACTCTGCACCGATGCAAGAAGGAGCAATCTTGATCTTTTAATTTTGTGATTATATTTTCACAATCAACAACTGCTAATGTTATGACTTGTGCAGGGCCTGGTTGTTCTTCCCTTGGTTATGGAGCAATGATGGAACTCGGACCATTTAGAGTCGATAAAGGTGGTTACACTTTATATCGAAATGAATATGCATGGAATAATGGTGAGCACTTACTGAATTCTTCTTGATCTGATGAAAATGACCCTGAACTTGTTAAAACAAAGTTACTATTTCAACTTGTCTCAGAGGCTAATGTCATCTTCCTTGAGTCTCCGGCTGGAGTTGGATTTTCATACTCAAACACAACATCGGACTATAATCTAAGTGGAGACAATCGTACTGCTTCCGATTCCTATACCTTTCTAGTTAACTGGCTGGAGAGATTTCCTGAATACAAAACTAGGGACTTCTTTATCACCGGAGAGAGCTATGCAGGCCATTATGTACCCCAGCTTGCTCAACTAATACTTCATAACAACAAGTATGCCAACCAAACTGTTATCAATCTAAAAGGGATTGCCGTAAGTTTCTATGCTTCAAACATATTGATTGGCATGTTCATATATTGTTATGCTTGGTTTGGATATTATTCAAACGCTAACATAAGAGTTTTATGATTTTTTAGATTGGCAATGCATATATCGACAGCCTAACAACAGTTATTGGCAGCGTGGATTATTACTGGACACATGCTCTTACTTCAGACGAAATACACAAAGGAATTGTATTGACCTGCAATTTTTCTTTGCCACTTAATATATCGCAAAGTTGTGAGGACTACTTTAATCAGCTGTATGAGTCAATGGGTAATATCTACCAATATGACATATACGCCCCCTTATGCAATTCTTCTGCAGCCTCAACCTCTGTGAGTAAAATTTCTTAGATTTTGTAAATGAATATTTAGTCTAATTAGTTTACTGATTCTTTTAGTAAATTTCTTATCTTAATCTCCTCTAATTTTATACTTACACACAGATCTCTGCGTTTGATCCATGCTCAGAAGATTATATATTTTCTTATTTAAACATTCCTGAAGTTCAAAAAGCTCTTCATGCAAATGTTACTTCTCTTCCTTATCCATGGGAAACCTGCAGGTACTATATTCCAACCTAATCTTAACATTTTTTGTTTCATATTACTGGACTTTCTTGACTATTCGCTACATGATCCCATGCTATTTATTTTCTATTACTACTGACTTTTGGCTGATGTTTGGGAACAGTAACCAGATACACAGGTGGAATGATTCACCCTTAACTGTGTTACCTATTATTCGTGAGTTGATGGACAGTGGAATTCTTGTGTGGATTTACAGGTAAGTCAAATAAAACAAACTGATCATCTAAGAATTTAAACAACTGAAAGTGCCAAGTCCCATTGAAACTGTTTATCGTGCTTATCTATGTGAATTTGAATTTGTAGTGGCGACACAGACGGTTCCATACCAGTCACATCTACTAGGTATTCCATAAACAAATTGGGACTTTCAGTTAAGACTGCTTGGTATCCTTGGTACACTAAAGGAGAGGTAATACATAACTTATTGTTGTATTCACTTTTTTACCATGCTATCCCCTCCAAGCACCCCTATCGCGCGCAGGGGGGGGGGGGGGGGGGG
>CAUOFW020009457.1:140588-186613 GCA_963454935.2 Ilex paraguariensis
GGGGGGGGGGGGGAGGGGGGGGGCTTCCCCTATTTTGGATTAGAGAAGATTTTTCAATTATGGGTTTTCGTATGATTGTTAAGCACATGTATATTTACAGCTTTTTAAACTTGTATTGAATTATCTATGCAGGTCGGTGGATATGCAGTTGAATATCAGAACTTAGCTTTTGTTACAATTCGAGGATCTGGGCATTTCGTTCCCAGTTATCAGCCGGCTCGGGCACTCACACTCTTCTCTTCGTTCCTTAATGGGATGATTCCCCCCTCGAATTAGAGCCCAAGCATCGGAGCTTAAGGACAAAGAGACTAGCAGTTACAACCATATCAATAATAATGCTTAATAATTTCCTTTTCTATTTAATAAAAAGGTTGCAATTGTATTATCAAATTAAAATTATCTTTCTTATCAATTTCCTTCAAGCTTTTATTTATATATATATATATATATAAGAAACTTCCATTAATTCACATAGGAGTGGTAAGATTTAGAGAAGAAACCAAAACACTAGAGCATTTTCTCTCCAAATTATAGAATTTTTAAAATTAAGTGCAAATCTGGCGAATACATGAGTTGCTTCATTTTTTGGAAAAATGGATCCCAAAGAACGAAGTCCTAAAGAAACCCTTAGCATACTCTTGAATTAATCAATAAAAGACCCAGCATCTGAGAAATTTCTTTGCATTTGTCCAATAGCCTCAATGATATTCCTTGAGTCATCGTCTACAATAATATTAGAACAACTCATTTCCAAAATGCAAAACCAACTGCTTTAGATGCCAAGCTTGCATTGTTATAATAATATATTTGGTGGATGGAAATGGAAAGGGAAAGCACGTGGAGTCAAGTCTTAGCAGTACTTACAATTAATTGTATAGCCCATGATTTGGTGACCACAAATAATAAAAAGGGTAAATTTCCTTGACGCTCCCTTGAGATTGATCTAATTGCAAAGACACCTCCTATAATTTTTGAAATATCACTATCATCTCTTGTCAGATCATGTCGATCAACGAACTTAACATAGATTGTCATTTTCTTGAATTACCCTTTAAGGCTTCAACCTTATTGTTTACCGTTTGACCCCCTATGATTTCTCAATTACCTTGCACACACCCCAATTTGATTTATAATTTAGTTTCATCATATTCAACTTTAATTTCATCAAATTGGTATCTAATTTTTTTAATACAAATATTAATTTCATCACACTAACACTAATTTCATCAATTAAACAACAAATTAATATTTAATTTCATCAAATTAATATTTTAAAATTAATGTTTCTAATTAAAACATTCAATCTATTTATTTAATATTTTAGTTTCATTAAATTGAACTTCAATTTCATCAAAAAACTTTATTAATTCAAATATTAATTTCATTACACTTACCATAATTTCATCAATTTAACACCTAATAACATTTAATCTCATATATTTTATCAAATTAACATTTTAAAATTTAATTTTGTCAAATTAACATTCAATCTATTTAATTTAGAATCTAGTTTCATCAAATTGACATTTAATTTCATAAATTTAAATATTAATTTCATTACACTAACGCTAATTTCATCAATTTAACATCAAATTATTATTTAATTTCATCAAATTTATATTCAATTTCTTCAAGTTAATATATTTAATTTCATTAATTCAAATATTAATGTCATTGCACTAACACTAATTTCATCAATTTAACACCAAATTAATATTTAATTTCATCATATTCATATTCAATTTCTTCAAATTAACATATTTAATTTCATTAATTCAAATATTAATTTCATTATATTACACTAATTTATAAATTTAACATCAAATTAATATTTAATTTCATTAAATTTGTATTCAATTTATTCAAATTAACATTTTAAAATTTAATTTTGTTTGATGAAACTAAATTCGAAATTAATTAAGTTGAATGTTAATTTAAAAAATTGAATTTTAAAATTTTAATTTGATAAAATTAAATATTAAGGTGGTATTAAATTGATGAAATTAATATGTGAACTAATAAAATTAAATATTAATTTTATGAAATTGAAGCTCAATTTGATGAAATCAAATTCTAAATTAAATAAATTGAATGTTAATTTGAGAAAATTAAATTTTAAAATATGAATTTGATAAAATTGAATATGAATTTGATGAAATTAAATATTAATTTGGTGCTAAATTGATGAAATTAATGTTATTTTAATGATATTAATATTTGAATTAATAAAATTAATGTTAGTTTAATGATATTAATATTTGAATTTATAAAATTAAATGTAAATTTGATTAATAAAATTGAAGAGTCAACTTGAGAGCTAGTTTGGTATTCCACTGTACAAAAAAAAAAAAAGCTATGACACGAGTTATTATGTTACATATCAGTAACGGTAGTGGCTGTAGGAGTATTAGGTGAAACTTGTGATAAACTATAAGGGTATGCACGGACATTTTAGAAACTATAGGGGTGCCCTATAATTAGGCCAATCTTAAAGGGATGTCAGTGAAATTTACCCTAAAAAAACAACAAAAATTGGAAAAAAAATAGACTTAAGACTAAACCATAGTGAAAATGTGAGGTCCACCGAGTTTAATACAATATTGACAGTTACGACCCAACAAAAGTTAGTTAAAAATTCTCAGGTGGCAACATTAATTAACAACCTTGCTAAACTAAATTACAACATTTGATGAGATTAATATTGTTTGTAGTATTTCAAATATATTAAAATTATTTATTGAATTTTTGATTTGAAACATATAATGAATAACAAAACAATAACAATAAAGTGCGAAACAGTTACATAGAAAATTGAAATAGTCATAGAAGAATTAACGAAACAGTTACACGTAATTGTTTGTTAAACTAATATAAATACTAATTCGATTACAGAACAGAAACTGTTATTGAACTTTAAGTAGATTAATGCTAGTATTTGACAATATATCCTTAAAACAGATTTCGCTCCCACACACAACGCTTATGGAATATAAAATGTCTGTCTCCCAAGATATAATGATCTTCACACGAGTAGAAGTAGCATTCTAATCTACCCGTCCAGCGAACCAGAAATTATGTTGTGTACTCTTCGAATGCAGACTGTCTTAATGATGTATGAGACTACTTTAAATGACTAAGAATGTATATTATGGAAAAAATTTATGTGACTAGGTTATTTATAAAGAGAATGGTGACTGATCCGGACAGTCACCATATGAACAGATGCAACCCAACAGTCACATGCAGCCAAAAGACACTTGTGTAACTGTTCTGTAGGAATAAACATAACTCAAATTTCGGACTTAAGGGAAGCAAAAAATTCCAACCAGTGCGATCCAATGGATACTGGAAATTAAATTCTGGATCAAAAAATTCACGTCAAATTAATTAAACGAATTTTCTTCAAAAAAATAGGCTTGATCACATCCACACCCACACCCGGGTCATGGAGAGACCGACGGGTGTGGTAGAACTAATGGCATGTAGGCTCTTGCTCCATTCATAAAATTATGGTACCTCTTGGGGCTCAATCCCATAGAACAAATTTAGCCTACAAATGCCCATGTAGAATTTCTTCCTCAACCAATGTGGGATTGGTGTTAAATCTCACATTGCGCAACATTTATTTTCACATTTCAATAGAGTCACTTTGAAGCCTATTTTCTCATTCATTTCTTACTTGATTTGAACAAGTGAATATACTACGTTATTCTCCTCACGGAGTAGAATATGGACTCATGAAAGTTTACTCAAAACAATGAATGGGTCTTACTTTAATTTAGACTCAAAGTCGATCAAAATTTAGTTTTTACACTTAAAAAACTGTATTAGTCTAACAATTAGTTGATATATATATGTGTTTTTACATGGTAGATTCAATTTGACTGTTTACAACTTCTTTCCACATAGGTATTTCAGGAGTGAATATCGTTTCATTGAAGTTTTGAGGTTTATTTTCTAACAAATATATTAGAAAATCAGAATCATAAGACTTAAAAGTCTTTGCCCTCTTATTACATTAAAATACCTCTTCACTTTCTTCATCTATAGACTCATGGTCTATTTTACTAGTTGTAGTATCATGAGTTATTTTAAAAAAACTCTCATCACATGCATTTTTACTAGAAAAGACATTTTCAAAGAATGATACATTTCTTGACTCAATGATTGTATTGACATGTATATTAGGAATATCAGATTTAAGGACGAGAAAATGATATGCACTGCTATTTATTATATAACCAATAAATATACAATCAATAGTTTTAGATCCTATTTTAATCCTTTTAGGAATAGGAACCATCACATTAGTCAAATACCCTCACACTTTTAAATATTTATAAGAATGACTCCAACATTTTCATAATTCATACTGGATTTTGTCTAACTTCTTTTGGGATAATTTATTTAAAATATAGTTTGCTGAAAGCAAAGTTTCTCTTCACAAGTTCTGAGGTAATCCTGAACTAATTAACATGGTATTCATCATATCATTCAATGTTCTATTTTTACGTTCAACAATTCCATTTTACTGAGGTATATAAGGCGCAGAAATTTGGTGAATAATAACATGTTCTTGACAGAACCTATCGAAAGGTATGTCATATTCACCACCTCGATCACTTCTTATTATCTTAATCTTTTTATCAAGTTAATTTTTAACCTCATTCTTATAATGCATAAATTTTTTCAATGCTTCATCTTTACTCCTTAGCAAATATACATAGCAATATCTTACGCAATCATCAATAAACGTAACAAAGTACTTATTTTCACCTCTAGTTTAAACATATTTCAAATCATATGTATCACTATGAATTAACTCTAGAGGTTCAGTTCTTCTTTCAATATTATGAAATGATGTTCTAGTTATTTATGATTCAACACATGTCTCACATTTATGATTTACATTAATATTGAATTTAGGCAACAATTCTAAATTCATTAATTTACGCAAAGTATCAAAATTAACATATCCTAATCTACTATATCATACATTGGAAGACTCAAGCATATAAATAGAATATGTGTTCTTATTATTAAAATCAGATACAATTGTCATTACATTAATCTTAAAGAATTCATCGCTCATATATCTCTTGCCTACATAAATTCTCTTTTGGTGAGTACAAATTTGTCAGACTCAAAAGTTAACATAAAACCCTTCTTACTCAACAACGATCCAGACACAAGTTTTTTTCAAATTTCTGGAACATGTAACACATCATTGAGAGTAAATTCTTTTTTAGAAGTCATCTTCAATATAACATTTCTTTTGCCTTCCACTTTGGAAGTAGAGGAATTTTTCATAAATAGTTGTTCTCCATCATTAATTATTTCATATAAAGAGAACATTTTCTTATTCGAACATATGTGTCTAGTGGCCCCGGTACCCACTCACCATTCTTTGGTATTTTCACCAAGTTCACTTTGGATACTACAGGAGAAAAACTCATGTTAGAAAAATTTTCAAAAAAATTTTCTACCTATGTTATATTGGTTTGGACAACCTTTCTCTTGTGGCTCTCTTGTGCTTTACAGTTTTGACAATTCTTTGCACGATGTTTTGATTTATTGTACACAAATCAGTTGCCTTTGAACTCTCTGAATTCACCACTCTTGGCCTTTTGTTGACTAACATACTTCATTTTCTTGTTGATTTTATGTTCCTCTTCAATCACATGTGTCTTTGACTTTGTAAAATGATTACCAACTTTCTTTTCGAACACTCTATTGTCCTCTTTAATCCTCAATCTCGTGATGAAGTCTTCAAGTTTCATTTCTTTATGTTTGTGCTGTAAATAATTTTTAAAGTTCTTTCAATTTGTCAGTAATTTTTCAATAATTACAGTCAATTGAAAAAATTCACTAAGCACCATCCTTTTGGCATGAATCTCATGTAGGATCACTTGAAGATCTTGAACTTGACTTATGATAGTCTTAAAATCCACCATTTTGTAGTCAAGAAATCTGTCTACAACAAATTTCTTCATTCTGAAATCCCCTGTCTTATATTTTTTATCCAAGAATTCTCACAGCTCTCTAGCTGTCTTGATTGGACTATACACATTATATAATGTGTTATCCAATCCATTAAAGATATAATTTTTGTATAGAAAATCAAAATATTTCTATGCATCCACCGCAGCAATAAATTGACAGTCGGTTTCATTCTCACTACAAACAGAAGCATTCTCACGAATAAACTTTAGAAGATTCAACGTAGTGAAATAAAACAGTCTTTTCTATTGTCATATCTTGAAATCGTTTCTATTGAACTTTTCGGGTTTCTCCCCATGAGACGCATGAGTAGGTATAAAAATAAGCATCACATGCACAACATGATTTATAGTAGCAAGAACATTATTATCATTTGTAACCATTTCTGATAAACATAAATTATGAAATATTCAAAAATAGAAAAACAATAATACTTTTCAAAGCAAATAACTAAAACAAAGACAATATATGTTACTGTTCAATGTCACTATTTCAATGTTACTGTTTAGTGTCACTGTTTGGTGTAACTGTTTAAATCATATGTATAAACAAAGTCACTGTTTGGTGTAACTGTAACAGTTTGTTGTGACTGTTTAAATAATATGCATGAACAGAGTCACTGTTTGGTATTACTATAACAGTTTGTTGTAACTGTTTAATGTAACCGTTTGAATTTAACACATAAACAAAACATGCAATTTTTCACAAAAATTTTTTGAACAATTTTCAATATTTTAGAACAGTTTAAAATACTAAAACATTTATTAGAAACACAACAAGTAGTTATACAAATTATTTATTTTTTTTTTTGGGAGGAGAGAGAGAAGGAAGATTTGAACCTTTGATCTCAAGAAGGTAAAACTTTCACAAGGTAAGGAGTACCATTTGACCAAAGGCCCATTGTTAAGTAATTATACAAATTAAACTTTGTCTTAAGATTGTTGTTTGTGGTATTTCTAATATAGTAAAATCATTTATTAAAATTTTTGATTCGACACATGTAATGTATAACAAAAAAATAACAATCAAGTGCAAAACAATTACCCAGAAAATTGAAACAGTCACAGAAGAACTAACAAAACAGTTACAATAGTCTTAACGAAACAGTTACACGAATATAAATACTAGTGTTTGACACTATGTCCTTAAGAAGGATTTCGCCCCTACATACAATGCTTATGAAATATAAAATGTATGTCTCATATGATACAATGATCTTCACACGAGTAGAAGTAGCACGCCAATCTACCCATCAAACGAATCAAAAATTGTGTTGTGTACTCTCCAAATACAGACTGTCTTAATGCTGTATGAGACTGTCTTAAATGACTAAAAATATATATGATGCAAAATGATTATGTGACTGGTTATTTATAGAAAAAATGGTGACTGATTCGGACAGTCACCATATGAACAAATGCAACTCAGAAATCACATGCAACAAGAAAACACTACTTGTGTAACTATTCTATATGAACAGACACAACTCAGATTTCAAACTGAAGCGAAACAAAAAATTTGAACCAATGCGATCCAATGGATACCAAAAATTAAATTTTAGATCAAAAAATTCACACCCAATTAATTAAACGAATTTTCTCCAAAATTCACGTGTGGCGTGACGGGCGGTGCGCGTGTATGTGGTAAAACCAAAGATATGTAGACACTCGCTCCGCTCATAAAATTATGGTGCCCCTTGGGGCCCAATCCTATCGAGCAAATTTGGCTTATAAATTCCCATGTAGAATTTCTTCCTCAACCAATGTAAAATTTGTGTCAAATTCCACATTGTACAACCTCTATTTTCACATTTTAATATGGTCAATTTGGAGCCTATTTTCTCATTCATTTCTTACTCGATTTGAGCAAGTGAATATACTACGTTATACTCTTCACATAATAGAATACGAACTCACGAAAGTTTACTCGAAATAAAGAATAAATCCCACTTTAATTTAGTTTCAAAATCAACCAAAATTCAATTTTTATACTTTAAAAAATTATTTTAGTCTAACAATTAGTTGATATATACATGTGTTGCATGTGTATATTCTTGAGATATGAACTTCTAGATCTATTTGTTAGATAAGAATTTAGATTTAAATCATATATTGTTAATAATTTTAAAAAACTGTGAGGACAGTTTTGAACTATAATAGAATACAACGGAAAAAATATATGATTTTGCAACAATAAAAATTTTAAAAAAAAATTCCTGATTGGTAAAAGAAAGTTGTACATGAATTGAGTACAATCGTAAAAAGTAATAATGGACACATGCAAAAGTTTGTCCATGAAGCTTACGCTGCTCATATATTTGCCTACGGTTCAAGTGAGCTTTTTGAAAAAGCATTCTCTCATTGGAATGAAGAAGAATATTGTTGCTTGTCGGCCAGATATCTACACACATCCAATCCTCTTAAAATCATGGTGCACTGCCAACAGGTTTAATGAGTTTGACAAAGTGCAATCTTAGTTTTCTGGCATAGCATCCCGGGAAATCAAGCCCAACAAACGGGGCAATCCTAGTAGTAGACACATAAGATAGAATGGCCTTCTTAAGCACTGGATTGTGCATAAAGTTGATCATGACCATAATTTGCCCTCTTGACCTTGAAACATCTGTGTAACCCAACATCAACACTAATGCCAAATCTTGGTTTCCATCCCCATTTCAGGCCAAGTCAATCCTTCACTTTACATTTTATAATATAATAAGGTTACACATGTCGACATTTTATATGCGCGTGAATGTATATGTCTTTTATATTATAAGCTTGATGTGCATGTGTGATCCTACACCTCATCCCTTGGAGCTGCAATNTATTTTTTATTTTTTTAAATTCTTTTAAAATATATATACATATTTTACTATTATATTTTTATATGAAATTAATGTATACATAAGATATATAGACAAATAAGATACATCTCAATACAAATAANCCACAAACACCTTAATTCACTTGACTATGAAGCAAAAGAAATTTTTTAGCTATGTTTTAGCTTTGCAAAACATATATGTGATCAATATTGTTGATTAGAAATACCCAAAGCAGTAGGAGCTTAGAGTGTGAGAAACGAAGATAGACTGCGCGGCTGCATCTAAACATACATAAACTTCTCCTAAAATGGTCGAAACTTGATAATGGACATCTTGTTNATTCTTACTTTTCTTCTTTACCAATCATGATGTTTTATTTATCCCTTCAAATTTCTATCCTTCTAATTTTTTATCCTCTTATTTTTTTCATCGTACTAAACGGAGCATAAAAAAAATCGATGAATTGATCATTTGCCGTCTGGGAAAAGGATGTTCTAACAACAGCTGGCCACATAAGATTTTCAGACAACTATGTCAAACTAATTTTACACAAACAACGATTATTGTCTATAGCCTTAACATAATATATCCTCGTCCCTACATTCCTTCCACTCACCTATATAAATGCATGGGACTTAACANAAACTAATTTTACACAAACAATAGTTATTGTCTATAGCCTTAACATAATATATCCTCGTCCCTACATTCCTTCCACTCACCTATATAAATGCATGGGACTTAACAAAACTGCTCAACACTCCAAAAACTTATGTCAACATGAAAATGGAGGTCTCACCTCTAGCTTGGCTGCTGCTAGTATTACTCTCTTGCCACCAACTGACTTTCCCTACCCTCTGCACTGCCAACCAAATCAACAAGCTTAACGAATTGATCGAGTCTCAAAGATCAAGTAATCCTCCTCGCACAGAATCACGGGTAGAAACTGATTTTGTTGACAGACCAGTCTACGTTGGACCTCAAGATGGGTTGATGGGAACTGATAAGATTGATGCTTTGCCAGGACAGCCAGAAGGAGTGGACTTTGATCAGTATGCAGGATATGTTACAGTTGATCCAACGGCTGGAAGGGCATTGTTCTATTACTTTGTTGAGTCGCCACATAATTCTTCCAGCAAACCTCTGGTCCTATGGCTCAATGGAGGTAATCTAATAATTCTATTTTCATCAATAATACAGTAGCATACTGAATTCTAAAAGTAACAAGGTTCAAGTTCAAAGCACTATTCTGCCTGATTTTATTGGTGTTCTGAGTGCCATGAATAACAGATATTAAAAATGGTAAATTTATAAGTATTCTTGTTGAANTAGAAGAGAAAACGGAACTTCCCATGCCATGTTTATACGTACCAAATCCTAATGCTCCGTTTGGTTGAGGGGATGGAAAATAGAAAAGATGGAAAGTAGAAGAAATATATTTTCTATCCTTCAAAGATGAAAAGTAGGAAGAATACGCTTTCCTTCCTTTGTGTTTAGTTGGATGGATGAAAAATAAAAATGACTATTNCTGTAGCATAAAAATACACTTCAAGTTCACGAAAAGTTAACAAAAAATCAGTCGATCTCATTCTCAAGAAGTTTTTGGCTTTCCACAGCCTCTATTGATTGTTCAAAGTTATAGAATGCATGCATGAGTACTATTTTTTGGCATAGGATAACATAAAGCCTTTAGATTCATCGAATTATAATCCAACCCATCTGTTTGACATACCTCTCTCTCCTCTCTCCTCTCCCACCCCCCCCCCCCCCCCCCCCCCCCCCCAAACAAAAAAACCCCCCCCCCCCCCCCCCCCCCCCCCCCCCCCCCCCCCCCCCCCCCCCCCCCCCCCCCCCCCCCCCCCCCCCCCCCCCCCCCCCCCCCCCCCCCCCCCCCCCCCCCCCCCCCCCCCCCCCCCCCCCCCCCCCCCCCCCCCCCCCCCCCCCCCCCCCCCCC
Source organism: Ilex paraguariensis (assembly GCA_963454935.2). Taxonomy (NCBI): domain Eukaryota; kingdom Viridiplantae; phylum Streptophyta; class Magnoliopsida; order Aquifoliales; family Aquifoliaceae; genus Ilex; species Ilex paraguariensis. Next base: position 151,367 of record CAUOFW020009457.1, read on the forward strand.
CCCCCCCCCCCCCCCCCCCCCCCCCCCCCCCCCCCCCCCCCCCCCCCCCCCCCCCCCCCCCCCCCCCCCCCCCCCCCCCCCCCCCCCCCCCCCCCCCCCCCCCCCCCCCCCCCCCCCCCCCCCCCCCCCCCCCCCCCCCCCCCCCCCCCCCCCCCCCCCCCCCCCNAAAAAAAAAAAGTCAAAGATAAAAAAACACAAAACAGTACTGTCTCATAGAAGTTAAAGAAATTTCTGATCACATTTCTGACTGCCTCTACCTTCTGCAGGTGTAATATGCATCTGTGTTTTTGAAAGGAATGACCCAGTAAAGATTAACATAATGAACTCACCAAAAATATAAAATAAGAATTATATTTACATAAAAAATTATTTGGCATTTTGCAGTTANTTGAATAAGATTAGGGGTGATAATAGAATCGAGTCGTGTCGTGTCAAATTCATGTTGATTCAGTACGTGTTTGTGTCGAATATTAATCAAACTTAACTTAACTCATTTAACTAATTGTGTCGTGTCNTGCAGTTACATAACGTTCAAAATTTAGTGCGCAAGTGACAAACAGACAGTTCCTTTGTGGAAATTATTATCACGCCTGGGTCCAAAGGAATCTTCAGGAATCCACAAACATAACATCCCAAAAGTCTGAAGTGGGTGGGATGGGCCANGTTGCAAATTGACCTATTTTTTGTTGTATCGAGTTCGAGTCGTGTCATCGTGTTGAGTCGAAAATTTTAACTCTTAGTTAAGATAGAAAAAATATTTTTNTTGGCCCACTTCACTTTTAATGTCTTCGGAAATATGATTAATTTGTAGAACTCATCCAAGTTGAACATGTTCAGATTCAATTTTGTGGTGGCCAACCAAGCTTAGAATTTTCCTCGAGTACAAACTGGCAAAGGTTGGCAACAATTTGAGCTGAAAATGAGTCAAAACCAAAATCCATTTCTTAGCAAAAAAATTTATACACAATATAGACAGACGTTCATAAATCTATTAGAGAAAAGAGATAGAAAGAAACATAGATTGTCTGGAGCTATTTGAGACTCATGTAAAAAATTAATCACTAAATTTGTGTTTGGTTCTGTGTCGTGCCACCATGTCACGCCCAAAATTATAACCTCAAGCCTAAGCTAGAAAGCTGAACACAAACTTAATAAACACCACCTTATTCTTCCACAAACAATTGTGATGTATTCCTCCACCAGTACTTTCCTCCACTTCTCCTCNCAAGCCTAAGCTAGAAAGCTGAACACAAACTTAATAAACACCACCTTATTCTTCCACAAACAATTGTGATGTATTCCTCCACCAGTGCTTTCCTCCACTTTTCCTCGTTCTACCAATACACCTACCTAACCCATCTTCCCTTGGGCCATACTTGCACCCCAGTACAATGGTGACTTCCGCTGCTTGTTTCAAATAGAGCCGAGATCCTAAATTTGACCTCTATAGCCAAACAAGTGCCAAGTAAACCACCACAAGTGTTAGAGATCAACTTACCTAAATTTAACTCTATTTGTTTACCACACGTGTCCATCTAGTAAATGACTACTTCAATAAACGGCTTACCAGCATGTTAATAATGTTCAGGACCAGGTTGCTCATCCCTTGGATATGGAGCCATGGAGGAACTAGGACCCTTCAGAGTCAACAGTGATGGACAGACTCTATTCCGCAATGACTATGCATGGAACGAAGGTAAGTGGAATCCATGTTATTTTGTGAAGTTAATGAAGACGTGCTATGGAATTAAATCAACCAACAATTCACAGTGGCAAACGTACTATTCCTGGAGTCCCCGGCTGGTGTGGGTTTTTCATATTCGAACACAACTTCTGACTATGAGAAAACCGGAGACAAAAGCACAGCAGAAGATTCTTACACTTTTCTTATAAACTGGCTTGAGAGATTCCCCAAGTACAAGACCCGAGACCTCTTCATAACTGGAGAGAGCTATGCCGGTCATTATGTGCCCCAGCTTGCTTACACCATCCTATCAAGGAACAATAACACGAACCAAACAATCATTAATCTCAAGGGCATTGCAGTGAGTATATCAAATCATCGTTTGCTATTTGAATTCTTTAGTTTTGATCACACTTCCATTCAGAAGACTAAAACCAAATTTCAATAAATGGTGCAGATTGGCAATGCTTGGATAGATGACAATACCAGTACACAGGGAANGCTTTAGTTTTGACCACACTTCCATTCAGAAGACTAAAACCAAATTTCAATAAATGGTGCAGATTGGCAATNTCTTTAGTTTTGATCACACTTCCATTCAGAAGACTAAAACCAAATTTCAATAAATGGTGCAGATTGGCAATGCTTGGATAGATGACAATACCAGTACACAGGGAATGTATGACTTCTACTGGACACATGCTTTGAATTCTGATGAAACCCATGCAGGAATTGACAAGTACTGCGACTATCTTACTGGAAATTATTCAGGCCCATGCTATCAATATCAAGGTCAAGGAGAACACGAATATGGAAATATCGACATCTACAACATTTATGCTCCACTTTGCCATTCATCGGGAAGCAAATCTGGTCCCCCTGGTTCTGTAAGTCCATACTCTAGTGACATTCATGGTTAGCTAGGAAGGCACACATACTTCGCAGAGGGACGCCGTCCAGTGTCGAACACGGCAGTTAGAGGGGTCGGATACGGCTAAAAGTATCATGAATAGTGAATTCAGTCGGAAACGACTAAGAGACAAGATATGACAAGAAATATTTTTTAAAAAAGTGTATAAATAGACTATTAAAAGAGATGTTACTTCTATTTTTTTTTTAATATAATTTTTGTTATATAACTTATATACTATATGAATGGCGATAGATGTAACAAGATTTGATGAAAATTATGGATATTTATTTTGATCTATTNGCTAAAAGTATCATGAATAGTGAATTCAGTCGGACACGACTAAGAGACAAGATATGACAAGAAATATTTTTTTAAAAAATGTATAAATAGACTATTAAAAGAGATGTTATTTTTATTTTTTTTTTAATATAATTTTTGTTATATAACTTATATACTATATGAATGGCGATAGATGTAACAAGATTTGATGAAAATTATGGATATTTATTTTGATCTATTTTAATTTTAACCAAAAATTTATGTTTACTAAGTCTTATTATTAATATTGTTATAATATAAACTTTATTTTTAATATATTACAATTCTATTATTATTAAAAAATATATTATATTATTTTATTCATATCATTGTCGTACTCGTGTCCTATATTTTTTAATTTTATCATATTCCTATATCCGTACGGTATCAAATATGATACTTGTGTCCATACTCTACCATGAAATAAGGAAAGTAGTGAAAACAGTATGATCGAAAGAAGATAACTTATGGTTTTTTATTTTTTGAAGGAGGGGGAGAGGGAGAGGGAGGGGGGAGGGGGGGTTGTCCACTGCATCATAGAGGTGGTAATANGTCATATCATTGTCGTACTCGTGTCCTATATTTTTTAATTTTATCATATTCCTATATTCGTACGGTATCAAATATGATACTTGTGTCCATACTCTACCATGAAATAAGGAAAGTAGTGAAAACAGTATGATCGAAAGAAGATAACTTATGGTTTTTTATTTTTTGAAGGAGAGGGAGAGGGAGAGGGAGGGGGGAGGGGGGGTTGTCCACTGCATCATAGAGGTGGTAATACAATTCTTGTGTTCTGGAGACAATTTCATAGTTGGATTCAACTAAAAGGAGTATTACACACACGTGGTCGTTGACTAGTAATGACTACACACACCCTTTGTACTTAACTTGAGATTAGAATGAATTCTGAATGAGTTCACAACTTTCACACCATTTTTTCTTTTAAATTAATTAGAATGCTCAAAATTGAGACCAGAATGTCATCTAACAAAACCATTAAGGATTGATTTAGGACTCCCTATTTGAGCAAACCACCATANATGGACACCCTTTGTACTTAACTTGAGATTAGAATGAATTCTGAATGAGTTCACAACTTTCACACCATTTTTTCTTTTAAATTAANGTTTTCAGACAATTTTTTGAGATGTAAACTAAACAAGCCTTAAGTTTTTAGAATATATAATTGTTTAATATGGTATCAAAGTAAGAGATTCTATGCTCGAATCACGCTGCCATCCGAATTATTAAATAGAGTTTCACGTGTTAAGTCCAAAATCTAACAGGGCACGTNTCACACCATTTTTTCTTTTAAATTAATTAGAATGCTCAAAATTGAGACCAGAATGTCATCTAACAAAACCATTAAGGATTGATTTAGGACTCCCTATTTGAGCAAACCACCATAGCAGTTCATTCAAAATGATCTTTATGTTCCATAATCAGGTGAAAGACTTTGATCCCTGCTCCGACTACTATGTCTCCTCCTATCTGAATCTACCTGAGGTGCAAAAAGCTCTTCATGCCATGCAAACCAGATGGTCGGCTTGCAGGTACTGTCCTTTTATTTATATTATAGTATCATACACATGGTAACAGGGGTATCACACATCCCAACCTCAAAATTGATCAACTTCTCAAGTTTGACCTACGCATTGAACGTCATCTTATATCTAGATATGTATCATGTTCAATCAAAACAACTAACTAGCTTCCCTTCTGAATCTTGCACAGTGGTGTTGGCTGGACAGATAGCCCAACAACCATTCTGCCCACACTCAAGCAGCTCATGGCAAGCGGTATCAGTGTACGGGTCTACAGGTAAGTCATACATGTTTCAGCTCATATTATTCACCAATATCCATTATTTCTAGCATTGAACACTTGCAGTCTTAGGTGTGTTGATTTGAATAGTCTTCTGACAGAAACGAAAGCCTCAGAGGCGGGGGCAGAACTTGGCCATTTCATTGGGGGCAGATTGAATAAAAGATCATTAAAGAATAATTTGTCCTATATTTTTAAGTTAAGGCCTTATATCAAAAGATCCCCACCCCCTCCCCACTTCCATCGCGCGCGGGGGGGAGGGTTACATGAAGATCGTGTAGTAGAGCCTTGGGTCAAATAGCAAGTTCAGTTGCATCCTTGTAATATTCTCAGACTTATTCTACCTCAACTGGCCTGAACTCATATTTATAAGCTGTTAAAGTATAAATACTTAACTAATGCCCTCTACAAGAGTTTAAGGGCGTGTTTGGTTTAGTTTTTGAAAACTATTTTTTGTTTTCAAAATTTTAAAAACACTCAAAACTTATTTATTTAATTTTTTTGTTCTCCAATTTTTTGAAAATTTTGAGAATTGAGAGGTGATTTTAGATAACAACAAAATGATATTTTCATTATTTTTTAAGATAAAATGAAAACAAAAGAAACAACTATCTCTAAATTAATGAGGTCTCCCCTTCGAGTTTCATTGGAGACAAAAAGGAAAGATTGTTTCATTTTCTCAAAAATCGTCTCACTGAGCTCCCTCTCTGTCTATTCATTCTTCTTTTCCACCTCTCTCTGTTTGTTCATTCTTCTTCTCCGCCTCACTAAGCATCTGTGTGTGTGTATGTGTGACTCTATCTCTATTTGTTGTGGTTGTTACCCAGCAATTGTGTTGTTGTCTTCGATGGTAGTTGTGAGTTTCGGTGGTGAGTCTTGGTTTCGGTGGTGGTTGTGGATTTTGGTGGTGGTTGTGGGTTCGGTGATGAGTCTGGGTTTTGGCGGTAGTTGTGGGTTTTGTTGGTGGTTATGGGTTCGGTGGTTCACTGTGTTTTGATGGTGGTTGTTCACTGTGGTCCACTATGTTTTGGTGGTTTACTGTGTTTTGTCTTTAGTTGTTTACTGTGCTTCGATGGTGGTTGTTCACTGTGCTATGTGGGTTTCAATGGTTCATTATGCNGCACGTCGAGTCCAATCTTGACAGCACTTACAATAATTTGCATTACCCATGATTTTGGTGACAACAAAAAATGGAAAAAGATAGACCTGACAAAACCAAGTTCAGCAACAGTGATGGCATTAGCTACCTTTTTTGGCCCCATGGATAAGCAAAACATAATTGAAATCACAATTGGCATCATTCACCAAATGAATAAAAATATTAAAGATCAAATTTGACTAGCATTGAAGGAAAAAAATATTAGAGAAATAAGTAATAGACAATTCTAATCCGATTTTCAATCTCTCCCTCCCCCAAAATCCAAAAAAAATTCAACCTTCAGACAATGGATAATACATTGAGCATGTGTTTATTTTGTCCGATGCAAAAAAAAATTCCTTGAAAACACCATCCATGTCTTCAAATTAAATCCTTTCATTGAGCAACTGAATTAAATAAAAGAATAAAATACGTAGAGCATCAGTAAATTTCTTATGCTTTTTATAACAAAAGAATATCCACGGCCTGTTAGCCCATGGGATGAATATAACAAAAAATATTAACATTCAAAACAAAAAATAATAACATTGAATATTAACATAAGTCGATAACATGAACATAATATTATNATTTTATAACAAAAGAATATCCACGGCCTGTTAGCCCATCGGATGAATATAACAAAAATTATTAACATTCAAAACAAAAAATAATAACATTGAATATTAACATAAGTCGATAACATGAACATAATATTATTAAATGGTAAAATAAGTCAATAAAATTGAACAAATAATATGAAATAGTAACATTTCAAATCAAAGATAGTAATATTGAACAGTAACATGAAACATTAACAAATAAAAAAGTGAGCGCAATAGCGTTTTGCGCAGTGGCCATGGGTTGCACGGTAAGGTTTCTAAAGAAAAAGAAGAATTGAAGGAGAGCAATCCAAAATTTTTTAAATTTCAGATCTGAAATTGGGACAATATAAAAATTGCAAGCAGTTGAAGAATTATGATCTCCACATCAATTTGAAAACTCCTTTTGAAGATAAAACAATCTATTAAAGGGTGTTAGAGTAATAAAAATAAAAAAGTTTTTAGAATGAACTTAACTACCAAATAAAATTATTAATATAGGACTTAATGACACAAATGTTTAAGGCTCGAACTTGAAGTCTTCTAAGTCTCGTAAATAGGACTGGCCCAATTATCACTTGTTTTCTCTTTTTATATTTGTCTGTCGTAACAAATGAATACCACCAAATCATTGGGATTGATCCGATATGTAACCCAGTAACCGTTAAAGTTGGCCCAGTAGATAAAAGTGAACCTCTTACCTCTTTTTCTTTAGGCAAGCTAACTCTACAGCCGTTGATGGAAGCCCCGTTCTTACCCTTAAGTAGGACTGTAATTGGATTGTGTCCTGTTAGTTTTGTGTTTTGTGTCATGTTTAGTAGTTGTTGTGCCAAAACTTATTCAANGCAGTAACCGTTAACGTTGGCCCAGTAGATAAAAGTGAACCTCTTACCTCCTTTTCTTTAGGCAAGCTAACTCTACAGCCGTTGATGGAAGCCCCGTTCTTACCCTTAAGTAGGACTGTAATTGGATTGTGTCCTGTTAGTTTTGTGTTTTGTGTCATGTTTAGTAGTTGTTGTGCCAAAACTTATTCAACCCATACCCCATGTGTTTAGAGTCATTTAATGTCAGATGTTGTCTTGGGTTCATATATCATGTGTAAGTTGTCTATAAACCGAATTTAACGGATTAGTATCATATTTAATTGATTTCAAGAAACTCATTTATTCGGGGAGCTGCTCCATTACAACTCCAATTCGCTAAAATTCAAGTCAAATCTGCCAATTTCGTGTCTGTNCATGTGTTTAGAGTCATTTAATGTCAGATGTTGTCTTGGGTTCATATCATGTGTAAGTTGTCTATAAACCGAATTTAACGGATTAGTATCATATTTAATTGATTTCAAGAAACTCATTTATTCGGGGAGCTGCTCCATTACAACTCCAATTCGCTAAAATTCAAGTCAAATCTGCCAATTTCGTGTCTGTTTCGCAAACTGTGACTAAAATTGGCAAACCTGCCCTTAGGCTTTGCAACATCATGCGTAGCCGATGGAAAAAGGAACAGAATATATCAAGTTCTATAATGTAAAAAGTAAAAACTGTGTCATATCATCACTCACATACAGTGATGGCATTAGCTGCCTGCTTTGGCCCCATGGATAAGCAAAACATAATCAAAATCACAATTGGCATCATTCACCGAATGAAATTCTAGCAAAGCAGTAAAGCATGGAATAGGGAGGATAGCAGATTATATCTCATACATTATTTGATAAATTCCTTGTCTGCTTGGTATGTTTAGATATAATAGAGTATACACTTACCAAAGTGACTTCGAATATATTTGTTTCCGTACTAAAGTACCTACCTTGAACTTAAGTGAAACTATTACACGTAATTTTGTCACTCACTAATGGTGGGTGATCTAATTTAACGGACACTGTAGGAAAAATATTAGAGGAGAACTGATGCAAATTGTTCCCAAATAATTAGATTAAAATAATCCTCACAACATATTAGCATTCAACCTGTGAAGCAGAAGAGAGTAAGACAATTTGAGAAAAAACTAGTTAATAGCCCAAGTATTAAATATGAGAGAAAACGGAACTTACCACGCGATGGTATACGTACCAAACCCAAAAAACATCGATCAATTGATGATTTGCCATTTTGGAAAAGGATGTTCTAACAACAGCTGGCCACATAAGATTTTCAGACAACTATGTCAAACTAATTTTACACAAACAATAGTTATTGTCTATAGCCTTAACATAATATATCCTCGTCCCTACATTCCTTCCACTCACCTATATAAATGCATGGGACTTAACAAAACTGCTCAACACTCCAAAAACTGATATCAACATGAAAATGGAGGTCTCACCTCTACCTTGGCTGCTGCTAGTATTACTCTCTTGCCACCAACTGACTTTCCCTACCCTCTGCANGATATCAACATGAAAATGGAGGTCTCACCTCTACCTTGGCTGCTGCTAGTATTACTCTCTTGCCACCAACTGACTTTCCCTACCCTCTGCNGATTTTGTCATTCTGTCAGCTGGTTTTCTTCTCCTTCAGCTGCTAATTCCAGTTGAAATTTTCATTCTCCAGCTGAGGGTATCTTTTTTTGCTATCTGATTGTTCACGTCTCTTGGACTGCTCAGCTAGTTTTAGCTTCAGAATTTGGGTATATCTCAGTTGGACTGATTTGTTCTAGCTGATTTTTAATGTAGNACTGCTCAGCTAGTTTTAGCTTCAGAATTTGGGTATATCTCAGTTGGACTGATTTGTTCTAGCTGATTTTTAATGTAGCTGAGGTTTTCAACGATTTGTTCCAGCTTGGAGAATTAGGCAGCAAAGGTTTTTAAATTGAGTGAGTTGGAAATGGAATGGTGGACATGGTACATACAAGTGATTTGTTTTTATTTCCTTGTGATCAGGATTTCTTTAACCTACTTACTGTATTATTGTGCAATTATCTTAGCATTTATGTCCTGTTAAATGTTCAGACGACATTTTCTGTATTTCTTACCAATTTAAAGATTCTCAGTATAAGAAAAAAACCTTTGCATGGTAATCATCACGTTTTGTTGGTTGAGATTGACATTTTCTTTTTCTTGTGGAACCTGTAGGTTCGGGAGTACATTGATGACACATAAGATTATGTCCACTTCTCCTCGTTCTACCAATACAACTACCTAACCCATTCTCCCTTAGNAAAAAAACCTTTGCATGGTAATCATCACCTTCTGTTAGTTGAGATTGACATTTTCCTTTTCTTGTGGAACCTGTAGGTTCGGGAGTACATTGATGACACAGAAGATTATGTACACTTCTCCTCGTTCTACGAATACAACTACCTAACCCATTTTCCCTTAGGCCATACTTGTACCCTAGTACTACGGTGGCTTCCGTTGCTTGCTTCAAATAGAGCCGAGATCCTAAATTTGACCTCTATAGCCAANAAATATGATTAATTTGTAGAACTCATCCAAGTTGAATATGTTCAGATTCAATTTTTTTGTGGCCAACCAAGCCAAAATACCAAGCTTAGACTTTCTCCTCATTCTACCAATACAACTACCTAACCCATTTTCCCTTGGGCCATACTTGTACCCTAGTACTACGGTGACTTCCGCTGCTTGCTTCAAATAGAGCTGAGATCCTAAATTTGACCTCTATAGCCAAACAAGTCCCAAGTAAACCACCACAAGTGTTAGAGATCAACATACCTAAATTTAACTCTATTTTTTTACCACACGTGTCCATCTAGTAAATGATTACTTCAATAAACGCTTACCAGCATGTTAATAATGTACAGGACCAGGTTGCTCATCCCTTGGATATGGAGCCATGGAGGAACTAGGACCCTTCAGAGTCAACAGTGATGGACAGACTCTATTCCGCAATGACTATGCATGGAACGAAGGTAAGTGGAATCCATGTTCTTTTTTGTAGTTAATGAAGACGTGCCACGGAATTAAATCAACCAACAATTGACAGTGGCAAACGTACTATTCCTGGAGTCCCCGGCTGGCGTGGGTTTTTCATATTCAAACACAACTTCTGACTATGAGAAAAATGGAGACAAGAGAACAGCAGAAGATTCTTACGCTTTTGTTATAAACTGGCTTGAGAGATTCCCCCAGTACAAGACCCGAGACTTCTTCATAACTGGAGAGAGCTATGCTGGTCATTATGTGCCCCAGCTTGCTCACACCATCCTATCAAGGAACAATAACACGAACCAAACAATCATTAATCTCAAGGGCATTGCAGTGAGTATATCAAATCATCATTTGCTCTTTGAATGCATCAGTTTTGATCACACTTCCATTCAGAAGACTAAAACCAAATTTCAATAAATGGTGCAGATGGGCAATGCTTGGATTGATGATAATACCAACACAAAGGGAATGTATGACTTCTACTGGACACATGCTTTGAATTCTGATGAAACCCATGCAAGAATTGACAAGTACTGTGATTATTTTACTGGAAATTATTCAGATACGTGCAATCAATATCAAAATCAAGGAGACTACGAATATGGAAATATTGACATCTACAACATTTATGCTCCACTTTGCCATTCATCGGGAAGCAAACCTGGTCCCCCTGGTTCTGTAAGTCNTGATTATTTTACTGGAAATTATTCAGATACGTGCAATCAATATCAAAATCAAGGAGACTATGAATATGGAAATATTGACATCTACAACATTTATGCTCCACTTTGCCATTCATCGGGAAGCAAACCTGGTCCCCCTGGTTCTGTAAGTCCATACTCTAGTGACATTCATGTTTAGTGACAATTACAGAACTCTGTCATGAAACAAGGAAAATAGTGAAAACAATATCATGATAGAAGGAAGATAATTTTTTTTTTTAAAGGGAGGAGGAGAGGGGGGTGGGGGGTTGTCCTCCACTGCATCATAGAGGTGGTAGTACAATTCCTGTGTTCTGGAGACAATTTAATAGTTAGATTCAACTAAAAGGAGTATTGCACACATGGTCATTGACTAGTAATGACTACACTACTATACACAATGAACACCTAGGAAGCACGGATACTTGTCGGGACGTCGCCGTGGCAGTGTCGGACACGTATCCGACACGGATACGCGTGTCCAACGGTCGGATACGTGTCCGACACTTGTAGAAATGTCCTGNCGTGGCAGTGTCGGACACGTATCCGACACGGATACGCGTGTCCAACGGTCGGATACGTGTCCGACACTTGTAGAAATGTCCTGAACAGTGGCTGTCATTTTTTTTGGTCGGATACGTCTTGGATACGTGGGGGATACGGCGGGGTTCTTTTGTTATTTTAAAAACTTAGGAGGGTCGAAACCAAAAACAAAAGGTCAAAGCTATGTCGTTTTGGCTTGAAAAAGAAAAAACTAAAACATCGTTGATCTGTGAACCGACTCCAATCGACATTCGGTGTGTGTGTGTGTGTGTGTGTGTGTGTGTGTGTGTGTGTGTGTGTGTGTGTGTGTGTGTGTGTGAGAGAGAGAGAGAGAGAGAGGAGATAAGAGAAGAGGAGGAGCTCGAGAGGACCATTGGAGGAGAAGAAGAAGGAGAGGGAAGAGGAAGGGCGACTCACCTGCGACTGCGATCGCGATCTGCGACTTGCTTCTATTTTTTTTTTTCCAGATTTACTACTGCTCTTACCTCTTCATTTTCTGATCAGTGTGGAGTATGAACTTTCAAAAAATTTAATTAGGTTAATTTGATTGGGGATTTTTAGGGTTTTCAAAAATTGAAAATTTTTTTTTGATCCGATGTTGTGTTGCCTGCTACCTTTTTTTGGTCTTGGTCATTTGTATTGTTGCCTTTTCTGTGCTAGTGTGTTGCTGCCAACTGGTTTTAAATACTGAAAATTGCTTTTCTAACTTGCTGCCTTTCGGTGCTGTGTTGCTTGCTGCCCACTGGTCTTCTCTTTTTTGTTGTGCTTCTGTCTTCTCTTTTTTTGTTGTACTTTCCTAGCTAGCTTTTTTTTTGGTCATCTATGTTGCTGCCTGCTGGTTTTGAAAATTATATATATTTTTTTAATTTTGATCTATTTCAATTTAAGTAATGTTTGCTATGTCTTGTTTGTTATTATTAATGTTGTTGTTATATATATAAAAATATACATAATTATTTTAATTAGCCATATCCTCGCCGTACTCGTATCCTACATTTTGGGATTTTGCCGTATCACCGTGTCCGTATCGTATCGGATACGACACCCGTGTCCATATCCGTGCTTCTTAGATGAACACCCTTGATACTTAACTTGAGATTAGAATGAATCCTGAATGAATTCACAACTTCCACACCGTTTTTTCTTTTAAATTAATTAGAATGCTCAGAATTGAGACCAGAATGCCATCTAACAAAACCAATAAGGATAGATTTAGGACTCACTATTTGAGCAAACCGCCATATCAGTTCATTCAAGTTAAGCCGTAAATGATCTTATTCTTAAGGCTCCATAATCAGGTGAAGTACATTGATCCCTGCTCCGACGATTACGTCTCCTCCTATCTGAATCTACATGAGGTGCAAAAAGCTCTTCATGCCATGCAAACCAGATGGTTGGCTTGTAGGTACTGTCTTTTTATTTATATTGTAGTATCATACACATGGTAACAGAGGAATCACACATTCCAACCTCAAAATTGATCAACTTCTCAAGGTCGACCTACGCATTGAACCACGTCATCTTATATCTAGATATGTATCATGTTCAAGCAGAACCACTAACTAGCTTCCCTCCTGAATCTTGCACAGGAGTTTTGGCTGGACAGATAGGCCAACAACCATTCTACCCACAATCAAGCAGCTCATGGCAAGTGGTATCAGTGTATGGGTGTACAGGTAAGTCCTACATGTTTCTGTTTGTTTGGTGCTAGTAAGTCCTACATGTTTCAATTCATATTATTCACCAAATATCCATTATTTCTAGCAATGAACGCTTGTAGTCTCTGGTGTGTTGATTTGAATAGTATTCTGACACAAACGAAAGCCTCAGAAGCAGGAGAAGAACTTGGCCATTTCACTGGGGGCAGATTGAATGCATTAAAGAGCCATAAGGAATAATTTGTCCTCCTATATTTTTAAGATAAAGCCTCATATGAAAAGAATTTCCTCAGGGAGGCCTAAGATTGTAAGGGCTTACATGAAAATCGTGTAGTAGAGCCTTGGACCAAATAGCAAATTTAGATACCAGGCGAGCCTGGCCCCCCAACCTTCTGCCTCTGTTCAGAAGATTGCATCCTTGTAATATTTTCGAACCTCTTCTACCTCAACTGGCCTGAACTACTATCTGAAACTAAGGTCCCTCAAAATACAAACTTTCTTACTGCACTAAACAGCAACTGAGACACTAAATGCACTCAAACTTGCAGCGGCGACACTGATGGACGGGTTCCAGTAACATCCTCTAGGTATTCAATAAACACCTTCAAACTTCCTGTAGTGGCTCCTTGGCGGCCATGGTATACTAACAATGAGGTAATACGTTGTGATTATTTAGTAATTCATCACCAGATATAAGTAACAGCTAATTCAAATAAGTTCATGATTACGGCAGGTTGGAGGGTACGTGGTAGGGTACAAGGGAGTCGTGCTAGCTACAGTAAGGGGAGCTGGGCATACAGTTCCTAGCTACCAACCAGAAAGAGCCCTAACCATGATCTCATCCTTCCTTCAGGGAAACCTTCCTCCGTCGTCTTGACAGGATTTCCATTTGAGTACTAGCATCATCACAAGCTTATCAAACTGAAACTAGTAATAATCAATAGAGGAGTGAATTGTTGCAAGATGAATGTTTGTTATACCCTAAATCAATACATAAAACTATTTCAATATTATTTTTCTTTTGGAAAATTTACCCATAATTAATTCAAAATCAATATGTTTGGTTTTGACTCAAACTCCATAATTTTTTTCTTTTTGAACGTAAACTCAATAATTTATCATTGAGTTTTTGACAAACGACTTATTAGAACTAAAAGTATTCATTTAATAGACAAACTTAACAATAATTTAGAATATTGTAGGATCATCCCTTCCTTCACAACAATGGAAACAAACAATCAACAATATTTATAGTATTGTGAACAACACCTGTGAACAGTGTTATGGGGTTGGATGTGTTATTTTGAGGGTTAGGGTCCGATAGATTGAAAAGAAAAAGGTTAGGATTTCGTATATGATGTTTAAGGATGTAAAGGAAACTATATCAGCTTTGATTATGGGGTTTAGAACTTTCATACTTGAAAAAAAATAGGAAAAAAAAAAAAGAAGAAAAGATAATAAGATAGGAAAAAAAAAAAGAAGAAAAGATAATAAGAGACATAGGAATCACTTCTAGGATTCCATTGGCATCACACGAGGGTTATGAATAACTTCTCACAATTTTCATAGCAAATATCTGGTGAAAAGTTGTGGAAAAATATCACTCTATCTCCATTAAATTAAACTATTACATCTCTAGATATATAGAATTTCAAGTGTTTCCTAATCCTAAAAAGGATTAGGACTCTAAAGACTTTAGGATTCCAAACATTCTAAACTCATTACAAACTAGGAAACTAATATGGACTAAAGATAGTACTGTAAATCTAGAAACATCCAACACTATAATTTGACTCAAAAGACGACCCCCAGTCGTACCATAACCCATTCCAGGAAAACTAGAAATTACAAAAATACCCATGACTCTAAAAAAACATAGAAAATACAACATAAAATAAAAATACCAGCAAACCAACTTCAAGTTCCTTAAAAATAAGACCTAACTAAACTCAAATACAATTATGCAAGGTTCCATGTGAGTTTGTCTTCAAAGCAANTCAAAATCAATATGTTTGGTTTTGACTCAAACTCCATAATTTTTTTCTTTTTGAACGTAAACTCAATAATTTATCATTGAGTTTTTGACAAACGACTTATTAGAACTAAAAGTATTCATTTAATAGACAAACTTAACAATAATTTAGAATATTGTAGGATCATCCCTTCCTTCACAACAATGGAAACAAACAATCAACAATATTTATAGTATTGTGAACAACACCTGTGAACAGTGTTATGGGGTTGGATGTGTTATTTTGAGGGTTAGGGTCCGATAGATTGAAAAGAAAAAGGTTAGGATTTCGTATATGATGTTTAAGGATGTAAAGGAAACTATATCAGCTTTGATTATGGGGTTTAGAACTTTCATACTTGAAAAAAAATAGGAAAAAAAAAAAAGAAGAAAAGATAATAAGATAGGAAAAAAAAAAAGAAGAAAAGATAATAAGAGACATAGGAATCACTTCTAGGATTCCATTGGCATCACACGAGGGTTATGAATAACTTCTCACAATTTTCATAGCAAATATCTGGTGAAAAGTTGTGGAAAAATATCACTCTATCTCCATTAAATTAAACTATTACATCTCTAGATATATAGAATTTCAAGTGTTTCCTAATCCTAAAAAGGATTAGGACTCTAAAGACTTTAGGATTCCAAACATTCTAAACTCATTACAAACTAGGAAACTAATATGGACTAAAGATAGTACTGTAAATCTAGAAACATCCAACACTATAATTTGACTCAAAAGACGACCCCCAGTCGTACCATAACCCATTCCAGGAAAACTAGAAATTACAAAAATACCCATGACTCTAAAAAAACATAGAAAATACAACATAAAATAAAAATACCAGCAAACCAACTTCAAGTTCCTTAAAAATAAGACCTAACTAAACTCAAATACAATTATGCAAGGTTCCATGTGAGTTTGTCTTCAAAGCAAGCCAAATTTTAAAGTGTATCGTGTGTTTAAATTTATATTTGCTTGACCATCTAATGGGTTGCATCACATTAGGGTTGGATCCTTGACACCTGACTCCATTCAGCCCACATCTCAATATGGAATCAAAAACAAATTAGACATTAGCAAGCAATATACACATCCACATGGACTGTCTGTCTGAATGGGATACAAGATGCCCCAACAGTGACGCTTAGAAATTTAAGAGCATATCATCAACATTTACACAGATGACAAATATATAAGAAAAAGAAAAGAAAACTTCACAAATACCAATTGTCTCAACAGTTAATCATCAAAATCATACAAATCGTGATTCGATTCGTACAATTCGCGATTCAATACGGGCACAAAAACGATTCGTATCTTCTATGAAAATCGTTTTTATGAATCATACGATTCAATTCGTGTCGCATTAATCGAACGATTCGATCATTTTTAAAAAAAAAAATAATGTTTTGGCAAAATGACGTCATTTGTCAGCTATTTGGAGCTTTCCCTCGGTGACGTCGTTTTGTCTGCTCAACGAGGGGAAGCTCCAAATAATTAATTCCATGTTTGGCCTGTACTCAACATAAAAAAAGCCATTTCAACCACAGATTCTAGAACAGTAGCCATGCTCATCAGCTGTACTTGGTACTTTTCTACTACTGTGGTTGGCGTAACATTCAATGCTGGAATTGGTAGCAAGTTGAATTGGCAAGGAGTATTGCAAGATTCAATGTTCTACTCTATTTTCCTATGACTTGGTCCAGGTAAACTTATCCTTACAAATGTAATCAGCCACCTCTAGTGAGGTATCCTTAAGCCTGACAAATGTGATAGTTCAAAATAAAAAGAAACTAATACCCANAAAAAAAAATAATGTTTTGGCAAAATGACGTCATTTGTCAGCTATGTGGAGCTTTCCCTCGTTGACGTCGTTTTGTCTGCTCAACGAGGGGAAGCTCCAAATAATTAATTCCATGTTTGGCCTGTACTACAACATAAAAAAAGTCATTTCAACCACAGATTCTAGAACAGTAGCCATGCTCATCAGCTGTACTTGGTACTTTTCTACTACTGTGGTTGGCGTAACATTCAATGCTGGAATTGGTAGCAAGTTGAATTGGCAAGGAGTATTGCAAGATTCAATGTTCTACTCTATTTTCCTATGACTTGGTCCAGGTAAACTTATCCTTACAAATGTAATCAGCCACCTCTAGTGAGGTATCCTTAAGCCTGACAAATGTGATAGTTCAAAATAAAAAGAAACTAATACCCAATAATCTAAGCAGCGGTTCTCATCCATCCAAAGTGATCTAAGCACATAACCACATCGCTATACTTTCCATACAAATCTTCTAAAACCTCAACTATTTTTATATAATTTTCCTCTTACTTTCCCTTTTGGTAAGGAAGTGATGGTGACATAATCAATTTCACAGTTTATCAAACAGCTAATGTAATGTAGCAACTCTTCTGTAAACGATGTGTAGAGAGAGAATGTAAACAGATAAGACAAAAATTCCAAAAGAGATGCACAGATAGAGAACCTAGAAGCCTTCCAGTGTCCAAATCCATATAAAGAACAACAAAAGATTAGCTATAGGCACAAACCTATAAACCACCATAACACAGCAATGTATCAAGTATCAAAATCAAAAACCGCAAAAGGCAATAAAACGTGCTAGAAATCAAAAAAGATTTGCGATAGAAAGAGGACGTACCAGAGCATTGATGAGCTCGCCGGCCGTTCTTCCCTCGTTCTCTCATCACAACGACTTTCGGCTTTGAACACAAAGAAGACAAAGCCGAAGAAAAGGAACAATAACAAGAACAAGATTGTATTCCGAAAGAACGCAAAAAGATTCCCCAGCGAAGTGCGAACTTGCAGAGCGGAGGACGACGACGGAGTATAGTAGGGAGAGAGAAAGTTGAGACCACAACCGTCCTTTGCTCTACGGCCCCACCTAACAGAATTAGGTTTAAACTAATTCTTAAAATAATCAGGTTATTTTGCCGACCGACGGGGTAAAAGGAAAAGGGATAATTACAATCACACTTCTTCTAATTTTTACTATCCCCCCTTTAGTTTCTGATATTTTTACTATTTTTATTTTTGTATTTTATATAATGCAATAACTTGTAACAAATTCTCCTTCATTCAAATAAAAACCTATTTAATAATTTGAAATATTTATTTGCCATCTCAAGTCAAATCTATGGAGATATAATAAGACATAATCAATCATAAAATCTGTAGAAAAATATATTATCTAGTCTATCAACACGGAAAATAAAATCCACTAGTACTAAATTACTTTTTTATTTGCTTTGTAACTTTTTTCAAAAGAAATATTCTCAAATATTCTCCATATATGAATCAAAATCTATCTACTAGACTAATTGTAAAAAAAAATCAATAAATTTACTAAAATGAATACCGATAATTTATTGAAAAGTATCCCAAAAATTTAATATATGTCCTTAGTGACTATTAAGACAAAATAATAGCACGTGGATTATTATGTTTTATTCAAAAGTAGCCAACGCAAATTTTAGGAACTATAAAAGCGAGTTATTATAATGTATCCAATAATAAATTTATGAGTACTATTTATTATTTTTTTAACCAAAAATAAAGTGGGTGTTTTGTGTGAAATTAGTTGTTAAAATTAAAATTATTCTATATGTTAAACAAGATTTTTGGTTTACATCGTATTAGAAAGTAAATAACCTCATTATCATTTTCATCTTTCCACTCCTTTTACACATGGAAGAAAATCTAGTAAAAGTTATAACCTAATGACATTAAATTATGATTAAGAGAGATGAGAAGTATTTGAATCGATCTTAATAAGTTAGAATTAGTCCCAAGTTTTTTTTTTATATATTTTTTTGATTGATTCGAACTCGATTTTGCTGATTGAACTTTATCTGATTAGCTCACAGTTATTGATAGGTACCAATAACAGTTGAAAATCCGAAACATGGGTATCAGAAGTAAAGCACAAAACATTTATTAAGGGATTCTTTTCCAAGGTAACAGCGAAATTAATGTAGTCATTCCATAAGTAGTGAATGTAAGAAAGCAAAGTAACTGATAAAGTACCACATTCAGATTCCTTCCCAATTCCAGCAGTGTCCAGTCTGTTTTCTGAAGCTGCTGCAGCTCGTGAAGCATGCCTCATGGCTCTTTCTTTGAACCTTCATCGTGCTACAATTGAAAGCGACAACCAGTTCCTCATTTTACTGTGCATCGGTGAAGATGTTCCACCATGGGAAATAGCTGCCTTTATAGAAGACATCAAGACTGCTGCTTGGGTCTTAAATCTTAATTTCANTTTTACTGTGCATCGGTGAAGATGTTCCACCATGGGAAATAGCTGCCTTTATAGAAGACATCAAGACTGCTGCTTCGGTCTTAAATCTTAATTTGAGATACGGGCTTCGACTTACCAATATGGTGGCTCACTGGTGGCCAAAGCTAGACTTTTTCATCCCTTACCTCAGGACTGGGTGGTGAATCCACCACCTGAGCTTAGGGACTTACTTATTTCTGATTGTAATCAATCTTTTGTTAGTTGAATGAATTTGTCCTAATCTGATCAAAAAAAAAAGAATACAAAAACAGAAGTCCCAGTGTTAGGACAACATGGTTTACTTCACAACTTATGAAGCAAGCCACCACAATCCATGGCAAGATCATTTATTCCAATAAAATGTTTAATCAATTCNGAGTCACAATTCACAGACAGTAAAAAGGAAATAAGGCAGAGAACATTTGCAAGAAACATTGATGCAACTGCAGGTATTTCTATAATACCAAGACGTTTCAAGCTGTATTAAATATAAACCTCCTTAAGTGCAGAGACTGGACATGGGAGACAGAAATAAAAATCTAGGATGTTTAGGAGAAATGAGAAGCACCACTAGAGAATCCATACCAGAACCCACTAGAAATGGAAGTTTGCTAATCCACATGTGAAAGTCACAATGAAAAATAATGAAGACTGATTTTAAAGGATAGAAAAACACATATTTATGGTCTGTTAGGCATGAGGCCTTGATGGAGAGCCAAGAAGGCATGGAAAGGGTGCGAAGAATGCCTTACTTCCATATTTTCTTGGTTAGGTAAGCAGGAAATAAAGAAGTGTAACTTGATTTTAGATTTCTAGCACTTCACCAATACATTTCTTATCCTATTACACCTTTCTCCCACTGTTGGGGGGAAACAGATATGGCGGTCCTGGGTGGAATGCCCTCACTTCCTTTCCTCTTTGCCTTCCCCTCTTTCCTACTGAACACAATACATCTATCCATCATCCCATCTTTCAGTTGTTAATGCTAGAAACTGTTTGGTTTATATTTGCTTAAATGAAATAAAGCGTTGTTTTTTGCAAAACAATGGTTTTGCACATACTGAATCCTGCCAACAATTTTTACTTATATCTAAATATAAACTGTGAAACCCAGATGCTTCATTGCAGTTCCAGATGGAAAGTTTGCAAAGCAAGTTGAATTCTTAGTTACCTTGTGAAGCATGTTGTTGTTGATATGCTGATGATTTCCTCGGTGTTGCTGCACCAATGCGCATGGGCCTGCTCGAACAGTACTCACCATTCATTTCCGTCATAGCCTGTGATCTCTCATTGTCATCTCCAAACCTTACAAAACCATAACCTTTTGAACAACCAGTATTGGCATCAATGACAACTTTAGCAGCTTTAACAGATGGATATCTACTAGCAAAAGTTTCATGCAGTAAGGTATCAGTAACATCTGCAGCTAAATCTCCTACAAATATAGAAAGATCAGAACCATTATTTGAACATTTGTCACCCATGCTAAATGTAGCCCAATTCAACCGGAAAGCTTGGTCTGTATTAGGCATCGCAATGCAGGCATAAGTCTGCAGAACTTTCTCAGCTGCAACATGTGAAAAGAATTCCACAAATCCGTAGCCCTCTGAGAAACCTGTCTGTTTATTTCGAATAACCTTAATGGATGCAACCTGCATAAGTGGTGATATTCCAACATATTAAAGAGGCAAACTAAAAATTAATGTTCAGTAAAAAGTTGAAAAGGAAGAAAAAATCAGCAAAACATCATTTATGCTATCCTCCTCTCTGTTTCGGCAATTTGGTAAGGTATAATGTTTTAAGACACCCGTAAGTTCACAATCCTAATAATTCAACAGCAATATGGTTCCCCAGATTCATAATTCCTCATCTTTTTCAACAAATTAACATGACTTATATAACATGAAAACTCCTCACACATCTAGGTACTCCTTTGCAACAATGCATTTGAAACACTTGCCCATGCCTATCAAGAATCAAAAAAACAGCTCTAAGAGAAGCAGAAGCATCTTGGTGCCCTTGAGTTACTGGAATCATGATGTTCGTATCATTTTAAAGAGTAGATATGAAGTGTGCATGCTTTGTCAATCTAATAGCAAATTTTGTCGACAACTAAATAAGGAATGCTCTTCTGATTACCAAGTATAATTACTTACATTCTTAAAATATTTATGATACATTTAATAAACATTCTGGGAGTGACTGGAAGATATAGATTGAATGCTATGCCCCTTATTGAGCTTGTCGTGCATTTGCTAAATCATCTCACAAAAGAGCTCTGACACTTAATCCGCAATTTGGAACACAGTAATTTCCTTTGTTTTAAACTTTTATTTCTAGATTTCCCTGGTAAAGCTTGTCATGCCTCTTTGCTGAGTTTTTTGGAATAGAGCTGTGTCACTCACTCCCCAATTTAAAATAAGAGAAGTTACAGATGCCACAATCCTTTCCATTGGAACAAAAGACTTCATTTGTCTTTCTCTCTTCTTTCAGAAAACAGGGGACAGTAGCAAATAAGTAAAAACACGTGGACATTCCTTAACTTTCTCAGTATAATAAGGAGTTCTGCTGAATGAAGCATGTGATAAAAGAAACAGTAAAAACCATACAAGGATCAAAAGGGAGCTTGTGTTTCAAATGGAATCAGAGAGGAACAAGACAATTTCAATGATTAATAAATGTGTAGTTCAAGTCTTCCCTTCCGATTATACACGTTGAGCACACAACACTACCTCCCCCTCGAATAGGTTTTTTAATTTTAAGCTCAATCGATTTATTTATTTTATAATAAATGGATATTACTTTTTTTGGGTAGTCAGTTCATTAGGAAGAAACATAAAGAAGCAACAATCTACATTAATTCAGAAGGAATTTTTTTGTGATGAGTTAATTAATGCCCTAGAGTGCGTAGAACTTCTTGATGAATTTAGTAGATCTCTTTAGGAGGCCCCAACGACCATGGATTAAGCAATTTTCACAGTTGGTTGTTCACAGCCTAACAGTACCTATCATTACCTTTTTTTCGATCAATATCTGCAATGTAGTACATCCAACGATAAACCCAATCAGAATTATAGAACTAAGACACAACCAAACCCAAACAGAAAAATCAAAAAAGCTCTTCTTTGTGGCAATGATACCAAAATATCAAGTTGGCTCAATCATCTTTGTCTTGATCCGTATGGGCCTCTTGAGTCCTCTATTTCCCTATTTCTTCTTCCTTGATTTGTTTTTGTGTGTAATGTGGCTTTTGTTATTTGTTTTCTTTATTATTGATAGGAATTCTCTTGTTAAGACTATGAATCGAATAAAACCATCACACACACACACACACATAAACACAACTTCCATTTTATGCATCACTCCAAACTTTTACTTATGCAACTCCTTTTAAACACCAAAAACATCTCAGATTCAGCTTAAGCATTACAATTCAACCAAAGAAGAGCAAGAGACCGCATAATATAAATTCAAAATCTAAGCATTTAAAATATCAACTAGCCAATTTATAGAGATAAACCATTAAAACTCACATCACATCTATATTAAATATGAAAAAATAGATAAGGAGGGACAGTGGACCTCTCCAGTGGAAGCAAAGCAGCTACGGAGATAATCCTCGTCCATCCAATTATGAAGGTCACCAACCCAGATCGTCCGATTCTCACCGTTCGACCCCCCTTGGTGTTGCTGAGGCTGGTGGTGGAAGTGGTGGTACGGCATGTAGTGCGGCGGGTAATGCGGCGGCCCCATCATCTGGTGCTGCATTACCATCGCCGCCGCCGGCGGATACTGCATCGCCACCCACTGCTGCTGAGGGGAAGGCACCATCGCCGGCGGCGTCGTCATCTGCTGCTGCTTATTCTGCTGCATATGTTCTTGCGGATCAGAACCATTATTCGCTTGCATCTTGAAACTCCTCTCTCTCTCTCCACTTCCTTTCTATAGAAGTATAGCAAAAGCAGCGAGAAACAAGGATTAATTATAGTTATAGAATATGTATATCTGTAGAGAAAGATAGAGAATATGTGTATGTATAAGCGAATACGAGCTTTAGAGAGAGAAGATTACACAGAGAGGATGGAGGGATAGAGAGAGACGGAGAGGTGCCTGAAGGAGTGGATTTATTATGAATTTAGAGCCGTGGGATGAAACGGTTGCATATCATAGGCGTCGTCGATTTGTTAGGACGTGGATATACTAGTAGAGTAGTAGTAGTGTTTTAGTCTTGGTCGGCCGCCACATCCCTTTTCTTTCGAGTAGAGATATATTCATTTCGAGGGTTTTGTTTCTCTTTTTTTGGTAAGGCTGTCATGGAGATGGAGTGGTTGGTGCCGTGATGAGTAAAAAGTCGCATTTCTCTCCCTTCATACTTATAGACGTGACTTATACCGAGCAGCTCCCTAAAATTATCGGTCAAAATATATTTAAATATTATATTTTTTAATTTTAATTAATTATTTTTATAATTTCATTTTAACAATGCTTATCATCTTAACTAACTATTTCAATTAATTTTTAATAATATCTATATCTATATCTATATCTATAATCTATATTACTTATAAATATCAGCATGTGCAAAAAAATTTTGATTTTCTATTTCACCCTTAATTATTACCTTAAAGATAATTATGCCCACAAAATAATAGCTTGATAAATTTATCTCTATGACTTCTAATTGTTTTGCTAGATAAACTTTATCACTAATATTCTAAATTTTTGCTAGATAAACTTTATAACTATATATTAGTTAGATAAATTTTATCTCTATAATTTTCAAAATTTTTGCTAGGTAAACTTTATCGTTATAACTTGCCAATACATTCTTCATTTCTATTCAATTGGCAAACTTACTACAATTCTAATACCATGGGAAATAAAATTGTTTTTTTTTAGGTAATAAACACAATCATCGAAAATTCATTATTCATTGGTATATCTATATAATAAAGTAACTTACAATTCAAATTTCAAAAGATAAACAAAATGACTTTTACTATTTGCGATCTCAATCGCCTAAGGGTGTGTTTGGAGTAATTTTTTAAAAGTATTTCTAGAAATTATTTCTCATAAGTACTTTAAATAAATAATAATGTTTGAAACCGCCTTACCACTACCTTTACCACCCACACCCCCCACCACTATCGTCATTGCAGTCGTCACCACCACCACCACTACCTTTACTGCCATCGCCGCCATCTCTGTAGCCACCACCACCATCGTCGTCGTCGCCGCCACCACCACCATCACCATCGCGGCGCGTCCTTACCGCCACCACGATCATTTCCACCCACGACAACCATCACCGTCTCCTACCACCACCACCTCTCACACCCACTACAAACCGATATTTAAATTCTTTTATATCTTCTCTATGTTTGTGATTTAATTTTGGATATGAATACAAATATGTTTATTATTTATCATTTTTTATTACACTGTGCCTTCAGGCACAAGCAATAACTATAATAAAATATTAGAAGAGTAAAGAGTCAAAACCATATATTTTTCTTTCTTTCATACATGTTAGACTTTTAAAATATTTTGAACTCCTTTATTTGAAATATATATATAGATAGATAGACTTTTATCTCTCTAATAACACTATTAATATATTTGACCTTATTCACTACAGTAAATTTTTTCTTCAAAATCCCTTAAAATTGGCGTTAAATATATTATGGCCGTGCAGATTGGTGGGTTGATGGTGCTTGGAGTCATCAACTTGTAAGTTTTTTTTTTCTCTGTCAGAACATGCATATTGCTGGTATGATATTTATTTTAGTTTGTTTTTCATCTATTTGGGTGTGGTCATTGCATAAATGCTCTGTCTACCTTGCCGCAGTTTTTGGAATTGGAATTGGAATTAAAATTAGTTTGTGTTCAATTGAATTTGTGTTCCCATTACAGTGATAATGAACGCCCCAAAAAAAGGTACTTCCATGGAATGAAAAGCTTAATATATGTTGTAGATTAAATTAATCTCCTAATATTTAATTGTTTATTATTAGTAGGTTTGTAGTGTTTTAGGAGTTGTTATTATATTATGAGTAGAATTAGTTTTGTTACCACACTTCTTGAATTCATGTGGTGATTGAATAGTTTTATATTAGTGAATTATATTTAGGAATGTTTTTGGTCTTGTGTTGTAATGTCAGAAAGTCTATTGGATTCAAGAAGCCGTTGAATGCATATAGCAATAGTCTTCTGCTTGTCATCTTCATACACTCCGTATTTTTAAAAAATATAATTAAAAATTTTATGATCTAATTTTTTTCACGTGTGCATTTCTAGTATTTATATATGTCAATATGTGTGAAAAATCTTTGATTTTCTATTTTACCCTTAATTATTATTCTCTCCGTTCTTAAAAATCTGTCATTTTACACAAATTTTTTTGTTCCATAATATCTGTCGTTTAATGAAACTAAAGCATAATTAATATTTTTTCTTCCAAATTTACCCTTAACTTTTCAATTCATTAGATTTGGTGGAGGCTAAGTGTCTTTCATATTCCTTTCCTTCCCAATATGTATTGAATAAGGGTATTTTAGTCTTGTAAAATTAGTTTTTACTTATATTAAACATATTTAATAGTTTCCTTAATCCCTGTACAAAAATTTTAAACGACAGATATTTAGGAACGAAGGGAACGGAGGGAGTATCATAAAATCAATTATACCCACATATTTTCTAGTCTTACGTACCTATTTGACTTTTAAAATATTAGCTAGATAAACTTTATCAAAATATTATCTAGATAAACTTCATCAAAATATTAGGTAGAGAATTTTTATCTCTATGAGTTGGTAGATAAAGTTTATCTCTGAATTCTTTCTTTTTCATTTAATTTTATAAACTCTACTATAATTTTAATACCACATATTAGTAATTTTAGGTGATAAACACAACCATTCATACAGGTCTATAACTTGGTGAGAGGGACTTGGATTTCATCTCGATGCTCGGTGGTCTTTTGATTTCGCGGCCAGTGGATTCGAATTTATCACACAAGAATGTTTTGCAAAGGTGTATTGAGCATACAAAGCTTTGGCTTTTGAAGTTTGATCAACCCATTGAAGCAAATTCAGCCATTGCCTGTATGAATTACTGCTCCCAATTTGTCAATTTGTAAATTTGGAGATTTCCTTATGTTCTTTGATTGATGATTTATTTTGTAGATTCTGAGTTGAGAGATCCTAAAAATTTTTCAAGCTAGTTGCAAAAAAAAGAACTATAAGAGTTTGTCTAGTTAATTTTAGTGCGCAAGCCAAGAGTTAATGCAAAGGTAAGTGTATCAATTACTATTTCTTTTACTCTTATATCATATATTTGTTTTGAAGTTTTTTGTATGGTTCTTTGCATGTTCAACTATTTTCTAGTATTATATTTCTAAATCATTGTTTGATTACTATTTACATGAAAAAAATATATTTTTAATGGGTTGGAGTATTGTTGAACCAATACTTGCAAACCAAGTTTTTACTGAATTGATAGTTTATCAATTCTTATGTTTTACTTTATTAATTCCTATGTTTACGTTAATTTGTATGTTCTGTGACATTTAATTTTCCCTAATTTAATGTCAAGCAATTTTCTAAGATGTTGGTGTAGCAGGTCAAGTAATCGGCATAATTAAGATTACTTTATTAATTTTTATGTTTTAATTTAGTAAATTGGTGTCGCAAGTCGAATATTTGACATAATTGAGGTTAGTTTATTAGTTCCTATGTTTTAATTTATTAATTCCTATGTTTTACTTTACTAATTCTTATATTTACGTTAAAATTTTCTATGTTGATGTTTCTCTATTTTATTACAATGGGATGAAATATAAATTGTCATGTGATTTGTAATTGTCACATTCTTCTAATCTTGCTTTATGTATTCTTAAATTGACAAAAAAGTCTGATAGAAATCCTAGGCCCACATGAAAACCAATTGAATATCAAGAAATACATGAAAGAACTAAAAGTGTATAATAATGTCAAATATTCCGGTCGTTAATACTTGATGTACAAAAGGTTATACTTTTAATGTCAGAAGAAATAGTCTAAACACCATATAAGAAATAGTCTAAACACCATATATTGCAAAAAACGTTTGAAAAAATTAATCGATTAAGTACATTTTTTCTTGGTATTTTAGTTATTCATACCTTTAAAAAAAATAATTTAATTTTATTACTCATCAACTTTGTATTTTAAATAAATTTAATAAAAACTTAATTAATTAATTTTTTTTTCTCGTGCAATGCACGTGTACATTACTAGTAATTTAAAAATGCCACATAACCTAATTTGTCAACCCTATACTAATGAGGGGGATCCACAGCTTAGAGTTTTTTTTTTGGTGGGGGGGAGAGGTGTTCAGCGGCAACATTGAGGAATGGGGAGGGGAGGGGGAGATGATATCTGACTGCGGTTGAAGAAGATTGGACAACAAAAAGGATGGCAACCTTTTTATCCTTCTCCAGATCCGGCGAGCATAATAATCCTTCTAAATTTAGGTGAGGAAGATAGCTAACCAATTGAAGCAGATTTTTAGAGTCAACCTTGTTAAAATAGCTAAAAATTGGGATTTAGTTACTGGGTTGGAGATAATCTTAAGGGAGTCATAAATTTGGTCTAGAATAGATATTTTATATCTAATTTTTTAATTAATAAAAATAAAATAATATATTTAATTTAATTATATTATATTTAATATTTAAAAATTCATAAAATATAAACAGGTCAAATGTTGATAAAATATAGCATATACAAATAAAAAAATTAAAAAAAAAACTAAGTACAATTCTTCACGACAATGAAACTAATTGCATAAAATATACTGAGGTATTTCTCTATATAACAAATCAAATTCTTAGTCATTGATCACTTGCTTAATTATGTAACCTAATTTTTATAATTTCTATAGTGTTGACCCAACGTCTATGCCACTAAGGTCATTGCCTTGTACCCCCAAATTGGAAGACAATTTTAGGGCCCCAAAAAAAAAAAATTGTATAATGACATCCAATCTAGATATTGTGATATAATTTAAATATTCAATATATTTTAACAATTGACTTAGTAAGGAGTGCTAACTTTAAACAAAATACATTATTTATCCAATGTATTTGATCCTTAAATCAAGTACAATTAGTATTAGCGAAAAATTTTTAGAACTTCTTTCAAAAAAAAAATTAGGGTCATAGAATTCAACCTAATTTTTTTATCTCACCCGATATTTATATTATAGTATTATCACTTTGTAGTCTTATTATTAAAATCAATTGTCTATCATATAATAAGAATGGATAATGATTTTACATTTCTATAAGTTAAATTTGATGCCATTGTTTGATTAATTTGTTTATAATGCATAAAATGACTATAAAATAAAGTGAGTAGAAGTAGTTTACTATCTGAAATTAATCAATCATAGTTGTCTTATTAAATTTTCTTATTTAAACATAACACTATTTATCTACAATATCTTGCAATGTCTCATTTATTTTAGGACCACTCAACTTGTATAAATTTTTATTTTTGAATTCATTCAGAGAAAAATTATTTTATTAGTTAAATTAATTTTCTATTATTTTTTTATCTTAAATAAATAATATATATCATTGTATTTGATATCAGAATTTGACTTCGATTAACGTAATTTTTATTTGCAAAATTCATGTTATATCTAAAAAAAAGACAAAACAAATAATTTTTAAATAAACTATTTTAATATTTTGATAAATATTTAATATTAATATTATTACAGAATAAATATTACTAGGCCCGGCATAACATTTTCGCCCAGAACCACTAGTTGGATTGGGCTGCCCCCCGATCTCTATAACTTAAAAAATAAGTTTGACGTGTCAAAAAATTATCTAAATGTATTCGTAAAGTATTCACAAATTCATAATTATTTAGGTATGAAATTATACTAATTGATAAAATAAAAAATAATAGAATGAACACTCTAAAATATACTTAAAATTATTTAAAATTTACATAAATAATATTTATTAGAAAATTATTCAATGATGTGTCCATACCCCTTGCTTCTCAAGTGACTCCGTTCATGGATATGACAGATTAATGGAGTTAGACTAACTTTTCGTCTAGAACATACGATGAAATGTTACTCTCAACTTCAATATAAGTGTAATGAGATTTTTTATATATAATTGTGTAGTATTAAAGGACAATGCTCCCAAAAAATATCTGTATATCCATTTTATACACCAAAAAAAATGAATAACACCAGGGTATTAAAAAAAAGGATATTATACTGAAAATAAATGTTAATTGTAGACCTTATGTTTTTAATGTTGATGTTTAAATTATATATAAAATATAATTTATTTTACACGTGTCATTCACCCGGTAAAAATCCAGGGTGAGAATCAGTTCAACGTTGTACTCAATTGGTACCATCAAGAGAAGTGGACTAACAGTGATTGTGATAGATTATAGGTGGCTTAACTATGGAATGGAAGATATATCTTGGTAAGCTCGGCAATGGCCCGGGCTGGGCCATGCCTCGAAGAAGAATATTCTTACGCCTGTTTGGTACGTGAATTTGGGGAACGGGTTTGGAACATGGATCGAGGAATACACCTTCTCCAACTCATGTTTAACAAATATACATTTAACTCAAAATTTAAAATCCAACCGGATTTAAGCCAAGTCATGAAACCCATGGGTAATGAATTTCATACGTGGGTTAATGGGTTTAATATCTAAATGATATTTATACCTGCATATATCATATATGTCTCATATTATCCTATTTATTAATATAAATTTAGATTAAATTAGTTAAGGAGCACAATAGTCATTTACATATAAATATATTATAATAATAGTCATATATTATTACGTTTATCAAATATAGGTATGAACAATATTAAATATTGAATTTCATATTTGAATCTCATCTTTAATTTTAGAAGGATTTGAACAAGTTAATCTAAATTTCTCTTAAAAAACATACCAACACAGAGTCGTGTCAAACATTGGGCCTTTTTTTAGTTATTTAATTTGGCAAACCGTAATTTACACCCTTAATATATGCACTTAAGTTTTTATTTATCTCCTAAAATTTCAATTACAATTTACAACAATCCAATCTATTTTTAACTGATTTTAAGGCTTGTTCTCGCATCTAAATTCGTTAATTTACTCTCATTAATGGTCTTATATAGCTAACATGTGATTTGGATAAACGTGTATATTTGTTCAATTTTTATTTATTTTTTAATGCATAGCACATTGGATTTCATTTTTTTCCATTTAATTATAAGATAAAAAGAGTAACTAATTCAAATAAAAAGATGCTGGATGAGATTTTGACCTATATTGTGAGAAATTCTGATGCATATGAGACATAGTTTTTGTTAGTCAAATATAACTATATATGAATAAGTTACATGATGTCCTTGTGGCAAACCAGATTTGTAGGTCCCGATAAAGGAATTGAATTAACATTTTAAAGAAATAATTGTTAAAAAATCGTAAAAAAAAAAAATGTAAGAGAAGGAGACCTCGTTATTAGGCATTGAAGTTGTCGCAGCCGCTGTCTGCTCTTAGTTTTTTTCTTGGCACGGTTAATTTCATAGAATCTCTTATATTAAACACTTTAAAATTAAATAAAAATTAATTGTATATTTTAAGGTATTAGTTATTAAATTAACCTATTTAAGGTATAAGTTGTAAATTAACCTATTAAATTTGGTATGTTTTTAGCTTTTTTTTTTTTTTTTTTTTCCAATTTTGACACCTGATTGATTTACGCGTGGGAAGCTTGTTGATTCCCGATCAATCTTTTTCTTTCTCCTGTCATTCATCCGCAAACTGCATTCACTTAAACTCTCTCTCTCTCTCTCTCTCTCTCTCTCTAAATTTGTCTACACACTTTCTCTCTCTAAATACGTAAGAGAGGAGAAGTGGAGGCGGTCGTGGTCTCTGTTTCTGTGGAAGGAAAAGGAATATGCCATTTCATGGAAATGGTTCCTCGCAGACATTCTCTGATGACCCCATTTTATAATTTACGCAAACTTACAGGCACATGCTCTCTTCCCCTTCTCTCGTTGCCCTTTCCTTTCTCAGGTACCTTTCTTTCTTTCTTTCGAAATTTGTCATCTTTTTCTCTCTTTTATCGGTCTTTCTACTTTTTGGGCTATTTCGTGGAAATTTAAACCGTTATTGACAGTTATTATTTGATGGGTGGTTGTTTGATTTGAGTGTAGTAGTTGTTTTGTTAATACCCAACTTTTCTTTTGTTTGATTGGACCTTAAGTTCGTCCAAATCATTTCCTGGTTCTGTTTTTCCATCTGTGTGAAAGAACGAATTCGAACTGAACTATATAATACATGTGTGAATTTGTGTATGCATTTGAAATCAGTGAAAATTTTGTGGAATAAAAGGTCAAAAATCAAAATACTAATATTTCTCTTAAATTAGTTGTTATATCCCATTTATTTTTGACATTGATATGGGGGTGCATATCCTCTTTGTTTAGCTAATTAGATTACCATTGTGGTATTGTTTGGTAGAATCAATCAGCATAAACCCCAATTTATATGTTTTTAGAACATGTATTTGTTATTCTGGTGAACTACTTGGTTGCTGAATTGACCCTGCTGAGAAAATTTTCTTAAGTTTACTCGGGGCTTCTTCTTTGTGGTGAGTTAAGGCGACTTTGTGCTTAGATTTTGATGATTTGCCGTCTTCTTATCCACCTCCAAGTCCTCCACCATAGTTCTTCTATAAATTACCCGCCTGTTTTGTTTTCCCACACTACATACTACATAGGAATAAGCCAATGGAGTGATCTTGAGAATTTAAAACATTTTTGCTGATTATTTTTTTTACTGGAATTCCTGTGTTCAGGTTAGAAGAGTGGATTTGGTGTATGCGGAGTGGAGTTCATTTGCAAGAATTAGAATCAAGTGAATTAGCGAGAAGTTAATGTTGCTTAATGGTGTCTGATAGGCAGTCCGGTGGTTTACTAGACACTCTCAATATGGAGAGAGTTCGGACGATTTTAACTTATCCATATCCTTACCCACACGAGCATTCACGTCATGCTGTTATTGCCGTTGTGGTGGGGTGCCTCTTTTTCATTTCGTCGGACAATTTGCACACTCTCATTCAGAAATTAGACAGCAACATAAAATGGTGGTCTATGTATGCCTGCCTGCTTGGTTTTTTCTATTTCTTTTCATCTCCATTTGTAGGGAAGACAATCAAACCAAGCTATTCAAATTTTAGCCGCTGGTAAGTTCTTTGTCTGATCCTGTGTTATTATACTTGTAAGCGGTCAAATGCATGTGGTTCCACATTAATTATATCAAGAGGGGTTACTAAGATTGAGATAATAAGAATTGCTGATTGAGGGTTTTTACTCGCAGGTATATAGCCTGGATATTACTTGCAGCTGTCTACCATCTTCCCAGTTTCCTATCAATGGGAGTAGATTTGAGGATGAATCTTTCTTTGTTTTTGACAATATATGTCTCATCCATTTTATTTCTTCTTGTTTTCCATGTTATATTCCTTGGCCTCTGGTATGTTGGTCTTGTTGCTCGTGTGGCAGGAAGGAGGCCTGAGGTCCTGACAATTCTTCAAAACTGTGCCGTAAGTCCTTAATAGCCAGTATTAATTTACACAACTTATTACTTAGTATTGTATGTTGTAATTTACAAGGTGTTAATCCTTGTATATGTCTTTCTGGCCTCTTTCTCATAGGTTTTAAGCATAGCCTGCTGCGTGTTTTATAGTCACTGTGGAAATCGTGCTATTTTAAGAGAAAAAACATTTGAGAGGCGAAATTCTGGTTGGTTTTCATTTTGGAAAAAGCAAGAACGAATTCCTTGGCTTGCAAATTTCTTACGTGTGAATGAGTGGAAAGACCAGGTCTGTTCATCTTGGTTTGCTCCGGTTGGGTCTGCCAGCGATTATCCACTTTTGTCTAAGTGGGTTATTTATGGAGAGGTATAAATGGGGTTATTTTATTTAATATTATAATTCTGCACACTGTGGAGGATCTTACGCAACTATTGCCTTTTGTCCTTTTGCGTTTTCTTTTCAGTTATCTTGCAGTGGCTCTTGTGCGGAATCACCTAATGAGATATCTCCCATATACTCGTTATGGGCCACTTTTATAGGGCTCTACATTGCCAATTATGTGGTGGAAAGATCAACAGGGTGAGTGATAACTCATGACTCGATTTGAATAAGGTGTGCTTACTGAAATTTTATTGGGAAATGGGGATGGGGGTTATAGGTACCATATCCAGTAGAGGTAATTGCATGTTGTTATACTTGCCGTTGTTGTCTGGACTTTAGCTGTGTAGCCTGTAGGGAATGTGGGACTAGAGTGAGTGTTTTGTTTTTTTTGAACTGGAGGGAGATAGTGTTGAGGTTGACCATCTGATGTGGCATCATGCCAATAATGCAGTTGCCAAATCTCTCATATGGATGGTACTGCCACACACTAGATGGTGTGATACCGTGTAATGGTTGATATTTGTTGCCTGATTTATGCTTATACAATTGAGGACAGATAAAAGGGTTACTTTATGTTGATTGCTTCCCATCGATCAATTTCCAACCTGCAGATCAGTCCCATGGTAGATCTTATATTATAATCCTCAAGCAGTAGGGAAGAATTGTGAATGCTTTTATGCTCATGATTCTGCATTATCTAAGTGTCCCCCCGCTCTTTTCCCTTTCTTTTCCACTCTGGATAATTATCATATCTCTTGATCCTTGTTTTTCTGCTTCCTGTTTCATTGATGCTTGACTATTAACAGGTGGGCTCTAACTCACCCTTTGTCAGTAAAAGAGTATGAGAAGTTGAAGAAAAAGCAAATGAAGCCTGATTTCTTAGATATGGTTCCTTGGTATTCAGGGTATCTGTTCTTTACCTCTCTTCCGTGGTTTTTTCTTTGCCTTTCTTTAGTTGAGCTATGAGTTGGATGCTGTTTTAGTTTTTGTTCCTTTTTTCCTTTTGGGGTGGAGTTTTTTTTTTTGGTTGGGGGTAGGGGGGAGGGGGGAGGGAGATTGCCATTTGTGGTTGGGGAGGGGAAGATGGAAAAAAGTTCCATCAATTGTCTTCACATTGCTGGTGACTGTGTTTTGCAGGACATCAGCTGACTTGTTTAAGACAGTGTTTGACCTACTGGTATCAGTAACAGTGTTCGTTGGACGTTTTGACATGCGTATGATGCAGGTAACTATCTGTGTCAAATTATATTTGTGAAATCTGTGTTTTCTGCCATTCATTTTATTTTCCCATTGTCAAATCTCTCTCTCTCTCTCTCCATTCATATGTGTATGAGAGTGTGTGTTTATATATATATATATAGATGCTCTTTGAAGTTCACAAAACACGTAAAATATTCAGCTGGATTACTTTTCATGATTGGAAGAATCTAGATACTTTAGTAGGATTGATTTTTGTTTTTTTTTAATGTAAATTTTTCATGAGATGATCTAGGTATGTCTTAAAACATGGCACCTCAAATTAGGAATGGATGCAGGAACTATTTTGTTGCGGGCCAAATCAATCTTCTCCAAAGAGATTAAGTTGTAGTTTTGTTTGTAACAGAACCTAAATTACTTTTCAATCCTTCCGAATTTAGATTTATCATTTAAAAAAAAAAAA
>CAUOFW020009457.1:186937-225500 GCA_963454935.2 Ilex paraguariensis
GATTGCCATTTGTGGTTGGGGAGGGGAAGATGGAAAAAAGTTCCATCAATTGTCTTCACATTGCTGGTGACTGTGTTTTGCAGGACATCAGCTGACTTGTTTAAGACAGTGTTTGACCTACTGGTATCAGTAACAGTGTTCGTTGGACGTTTTGACATGCGTATGATGCAGGTAACTATCTGTGTCAAATTATATTTGTGAAATCTGTGTTTTCTGCCATTCATTTTATTTTCCCATTGTCAAATCTCTCTCTCTCTCTCTCCATTCATATGTGTATGAGAGTGTGTGTTTATATATATATATATAGATGCTCTTTGAAGTTCACAAAACACGTAAGATATTCAGCTGGATTACTTTTCATGATTGGAAGAATCTAGATACTTTAGTAGGATTGATTTTTGTTTTTTTTTAATGTAAATTTTTCATGAGATGATCTAGGTATGTCTTAAAACATGGCACCTCAAATTAGGAATGGATGCAGGAACTATTTTGTTGCGGGCCAAATCAATCTTCTCCAAAGAGATTAAGTTGTAGTTTTGTTTGTAACAGAACCTAAATTACTTTTCAATCCTTCCGAATTTAGATTTATCATTTAAAAAAAAAAAATCAATGATGGACTTCTAAAAAATTCGATATGAACAGGAATTAAGGAAGAAATTTGAACAAAGTTGTTAAGGGTAATAAAAACCTAGGCAAGAGACATACATACGCACAGCATACCTCATGTCGGACATTATGTCAGTAGCAACCATCCTAGGGGTGGCTGTTGGTGTCTTAAACATGTTTTGCTTCAAATTGTTATATTCTTAGAATTTATGTCATGTTGAAAAACAAAAAATTACTATAATTGTATCTCCCTTCTATTGTTTTTTAATTTAATTAGGATAAATGGAAATAAAAAGTAAACCTTTTAGTTAGATGTCAGTGCATTTGAATAGTCTTAAGCTTAATTGGCAGTTATTATCTACTGGATTATGAAGGCCAATCAGCTGCCATTTTCATAACAAGTTGATCATCTCAAGATGGCATTGGGTGCCTGTCACTTCTCTGCTAATTTTATGGTTTCGTATGGGAGGTCACATGTGAGTAGAATTAGACATGTAATATGTAGTTTCCTTTTGGGGAAATGGTGGTAAGTTTGGGAACATTTACACAGAGNGGGGGGAGGGGGGAGGGAGATTGCCATTTGTGGTTGGGGAGGGGAAGATGGAAAAAAGTTCCATCAATTGTCTTCACATTGCTGGTGACTGTGTTTTGCAGGACATCAGCTGACTTGTTTAAGACAGTGTTTGACCTACTGGTATCAGTAACAGTGTTCGTTGGACGTTTTGACATGCGTATGATGCAGGTAACTATCTGTGTCAAATTATATTTGTGAAATCTGTGTTTTCTGCCATTCATTTTATTTTCCCATTGTCAAATCTCTCTCTCTCTCTCTCTCTCCATTCATATGTGTATGAGAGTGTGTGTTTATATATATATATGTAGATGCTCTTTGAAGTTCACAAAACACGTAAGATATTCAGCTGGATTACTTTTCATGATTGGAAGAATCTAGATACTTTAGTAGGATTGATTTTTGTTTTTTTTTAATGTAAATTTTTCATGAGATGATCTAGGTATGTCTTAAAACATGGCACCTCAAATTAGGAATGGATGCAGGAACTATTTTGTTGCGGGCCAAATCAATCTTCTCCAAAGAGATTAAGTTGTAGTTTTGTTTGTAACAGAACCTAAATTACTTTTCAATCCTTCCGAATTTAGATTTATCATTTAAAAAAAAAAAATCAATGATGGACTTCTAAAAAATTCGATATGAACAGGAATTAAGGAAGAAATTTGAACAAAGTTGTTAAGGGTAATAAAAACCTAGGCAAGAGACATACATACGCACAGCATACCTCATGTCGGACATTATGTCAGTAGCAACCATCCTAGGGGTGGCTGTTGGTGTCTTAAACATGTTTTGCTTCAAATTGTTATATTCTTAGAATTTATGTCATGTTGAAAAACAAAAAATTACTATAATTGTATCTCCCTTCTATTGTTTTTGAATTTAATTAGGATAAATGGAAATAAAAAGTAAACCTTTTAGTTAGATGTCAGTGCATTTGAATAGTCTTAAGCTTAATTGGCAGTTATTATCTACTGGATTATGAAGGCCAATCAGCTGCCATTTTCATAACAAGTTGATCATCTCAAGATGGCATTGGGTGCCTGTCACTTCTCTGCTAATTTTATGGTTTCGTATGGGAGGTCACATGTGAGTAGAATTAGACATGTAATATGTAGTTTCCTTTTGGGGAAATGGTGGTAAGTTTGGGAACATTTACACAGAGCCACAGAGGAGTGTCAAGAATTCTCGAAACCCGAGGGAGGGACCCCCTCTCCCCGGGAGCCCTATGTGAGTCTATCTGCTGGTAATATTTTATCCTTCTGATTCTGGATATCTGAGGTTTTCTTTCTGTGCACTTCTTTAGCTATACTAGTTCTATTCTTTATCTATATAGATTTGTGTTGGTACCTTTGCAGTTGTTCAGTTTTGCCTGACTGAGGATGGAAGTAAGCCTTTCATTTTTCCTTTTTGTGCGAAGCAACTCTTCCATATAATTGTTCAGATAGGAAGTTATGTATATATGTTAATATCATCTTCCCCCTTTGTCCTATTCTCAGGCAGCAATGAGTAGGGTTCAAGATGGAGCTAAACAGGATGATCTTTTGTATGATCAATTCAGTGAAAAGGATGATCTGTGGTTTGACTTTATGGCTGATACTGGTGATGGTGGAAATTCTTCTTATACTGTGGCACGACTTCTCGCTCAACCTTCAATTCGGGTCCGTAGTCGTGACTCTATGCTTAAGCTACCACGTGGAAACCTGCTCCTTATTGGGGGTGATCTTGCGTAAGCTCAACTATTTTCATAGTGTTTATGATCTCTAGGATGAATTAGAGGAATTATAGATTGTCAATGGATGATTTGTTGCTAGCTATGAATAGGCTCTGTGTTGCACAGCTCTTATAAGGATTAAAAACTCGTGCTCTGGAAGTCCTGTACATCAATGGAACATGACGCTTCTTGGTCAATAATTGAAATTTTTTTCCTGGAAAGATGTGGATTCTGACTTTTTCCTAGGTTATTACCTTGATATGTCATTTCTAGGCTTGCATTAAGGAACAGTTGAGCTTGGTAGGAAAATTGAATATTCTTATATTACAATGGTTATCATGCACTGTGATGGGCCCTGGAGTGTGCTGAAATAAAGGATTTAAGGTCCAAGATGAGGTGGAAATTGGATTTATGATCTCATAATGATGTAGTGTTTTGATGGACTGCAGCCTTAGGGATGTATTTGGAGAGTCTCTATTGGAAATTTTTGTAGAGATGTAGATGTTTCTTAAGGGATATGATATCTAAACTTCAGGTAGTGGGATCTGATGGAAGTGAGGGGACAAGAACGATGGGCAGAACCCTAGCCACTAGTTTGCGTCATCAGCACTGTCAAAAAGCGTTGCATCATGTCCATTCTGCCACTGCATTCAATGCATCATCACCGATTCACCATCATCGTTGACCACAATTTGTCACATTTAATGGTACAAAGTCTAGTTGCTCCAGGTGTCACTTATTAATCTCAAGGCTCAAGTTTGACTTTCCTGAAATTGGGGATTTAATGCTTAAGCCACAGACTTGTGTTGGTCTTTACTCTGAAAACTCAGATATATTATGGATATTCGCTTAATCAATCTATTGTCATGTTTGTCACAATTTCTTAGTTTCTTTTCAAACTTGCATCTTCTAACTAGAGCTCCTTAAATGCAACAGTTGTTTTTGGAACTAGAGGACAAAGNACGTTTCGGAATTTCAACACTCCGAAACGAAATAGTAGTTGAATCACAAAATTCCACTGTTTCGGTCGAAACGGTACTGTTTCGGACCGTTTCGGACCGTTTCG
This sequence comes from Ilex paraguariensis, assembly GCA_963454935.2. Classification (NCBI taxonomy): domain Eukaryota; kingdom Viridiplantae; phylum Streptophyta; class Magnoliopsida; order Aquifoliales; family Aquifoliaceae; genus Ilex; species Ilex paraguariensis. The sequence continues at coordinate 190,892 of CAUOFW020009457.1, forward strand.
GTCGAAACGGCATTGTTTCGAACCGTTTCGACAAAACAGTGATATATTCGGTTCATTATGAATAATTACATTTAATATCCATTATAATTACATTTAATACCCACTGTAATTACATTTAATACTCACTATAATTATATTTAATATCCCACTATANAAAAAAAAAAAATCAATGATGGACTTCTAAAAAATTCGATATGAACAGGAATTAAGGAAGAAATTTGAACAAAGTTGTTAAGGGTAATAAAAACCTAGGCAAGAGACATACATACGCACAGCATACCTCATGTCGGACATTATGTCAGTAGCAACCATCCTAGGGGTGGCTGTTGGTGTCTTAAACATGTTTTGCTTCAAATTGTTATATTCTTAGAATTTATGTCGTGTTGAAAAACAAAAAATTACTATAATTGTATCTCCCTTCTATTGTTTTTGAATTTAATTAGGATAAATGGAAATAAAAAGTAAACCTTTTAGTTAGATGTCAGTGCATTTGAATAGTCTTAAGCTTAATTGGCAGTTATTATCTACTGGATTATGAAGGCCAATCAGCTGCCATTTTCATAACAAGTTGATCATCTCAAGATGGCATTGGGTGCCTGTCACTTCTCTGCTAATTTTATGGTTTCGTATGGGAGGTCACATGTGAGTAGAATTAGACATGTAATATGTAGTTTCCTTTTGGGGAAATGGTGGTAAGTTTGGGAACATTTACACAGAGCCACAGAGGAGTGTCAAGAATTCTCGAAACCCGAGGGAGGGACCCCCTCTCCCCGGGAGCCCTATGTGAGTCTATCTGCTGGTAATATTTTATCCTTCTGATTCTGGATATCTGAGGTTTTCTTTCTGTGCACTTCTTTAGCTATACTAGTTCTATTCTTTATCTATATAGATTTGTGTTGGTACCTTTGCAGTTGTTCAGTTTTGCCTGACTGAGGATGGAAGTAAGCCTTTCATTTTTCCTTTTTGTGCGAAGCAACTCTTCCATATAATTGTTCAGATAGGAAGTTATGTATATATGTTAATATCATCTTCCCCCTTTGTCCTATTCTCAGGCAGCAATGAGTAGGGTTCAAGATGGAGCTAAACAGGATGATCTTTTGTATGATCAATTCAGTGAAAAGGATGATCTGTGGTTTGACTTTATGGCTGATACTGGTGATGGTGGAAATTCTTCTTATACTGTGGCACGACTTCTCGCTCAACCTTCAATTTGGGTCCGTAGTCGTGACTCTATGCTTAAGCTACCACGTGGAAACCTGCTCCTTATTGGGGGTGATCTTGCGTAAGCTCAACTATTTTCATAGTGTTTATGATCTCTAGGATGAATTAGAGGAATTATAGATTGTCAATGGATGATTTGTTGCTAGCTATGAATAGGCTCTGTGTTGCACAGCTCTTATAAGGATTAAAAACTCGTGCTCTGGAAGTCCTGTACATCAATGGAACATGACGCTTCTTGGTCAATAATTGAAATTTTTTTCCTGGAAAGATGTGGATTCTGACTTTTTCCTAGGTTATTACCTTGATATGTCATTTCTAGGCTTGCATTAAGGAACAGTTGAGCTTGGTAGGAAAATTGAATATTCTTATATTACAATGGTTATCATGCACTGTGATGGGCCCTGGAGTGTGCTGAAATAAAGGATTTAAGGTCCAAGATGAGGTGGAAATTGGATTTATGATCTCATAATGATGTAGTGTTTTGATGGACTGCAGCCTTAGGGATGTATTTGGAGAGTCTCTATTGGAAATTTTTGTAGAGATGTAGATGTTTCTTAAGGGATATGATATCTAAACTTCAGGTAGTGGGATCTGATGGAAGTGAGGGGACAAGAACGATGGGCAGAACCCTAGCCACTAGTTTGCGTCATCAGCACTGTCAAAAAGCGTTGCATCATGTCCATTCTGCCACTGCATTCAATGCATCATCACCGATTCACCATCATCGTTGACCACAATTTGTCACATTTAATGGTACAAAGTCTAGTTGCTCCAGGTGTCACTTATTAATCTCAAGGCTCAAGTTTGACTTTCCTGAAATTGGGGATTTAATGCTTAAGCCACAGACTTGTGTTGGTCTTTACTCTGAAAACTCAGATATATTATGGATATTCACTTAATCAATCTATTGTCATGTTTGTCGCAATTTCTTAGTTTCTTTTCAAACTTGCATCTTCTAACTAGAGCTCCTTAAATGCAACAGTTGTTTTTGGAACTTGAGGACAATGTCCTATCTTGTTTTTTTCACTTGTTTTTTCTTTTGTTTGAACTGTCTGGACTCGATTGACTTCATTTGTTAGTTAAATTTATGTTTGCATCAATGAAAATGTAGTTGTTTTTCGTTCCAGCATTTCATATGAAGGGGTTGAGTGGGATGTACTTTTATGGATTTGAATCTATATTGGCTTTATCGTCATTTTTGGCTGCACATGGTTGTTAATTTTATGTAAACAATTGTGTACATGTGATATAATTACATGTAATTTGGCTTTCTTATAGGTATCCTAATCCATCAGCATTTACATATGAAAGGCGCTTCTTTCGCCCTTTTGAATATGCTCTCCAGCCTCCACCCTGGTATAAAGAAGAGCATATAGCTGTAAACAAGCCCGAATTACCATGTGGGGTGTCCGAGCTGAAGCAATATGATGGACCTCAATGCTTTGTTATTCCTGGAAACCATGGTTGGTCTTGGTTCTTGGTCTCCCAAAACATATTTTTTCCTGATATGTAAAACGGCGTGGCAGTGAATTATGTTTCTCATTAACATCTCTTGTAGTCCTTTGAACCTATACGAAAATTTCGTCTAGGTTTGTTTCTCTTTAAATGTTGATTTGGTGTAGATCTTTCCTGGTTTTGCAGATTGGTTTGATGGACTTCAAACCTTCATGAGGTACATATGTCACAAGAGCTGGTTGGGTGGATGGTTTATGCCTCAGAAGAAGAGCTACTTTGCTTTGCAGCTACCAAAAAGGTGGTGGATATTTGGTCTTGATCTAGCTCTCCATTGTGACATTGATGTATACCAATTCAAATTTTTCTCAGAATTAATAAAGGAAAAGGTATTTTCTTTGTGTGGTCTTTTCTTTTTGGGCTTTCTATTTTGCAATTTTGTTATTAGGATCGCTACGAATGTTCATTAGTGACATTAGTGGTGTATTTGAGTGCTGTCATATTAGCTGCTACACAAATATGTGGACCTTTTCCTTGTGATATGCATCTATTCATAATAACAGAGTTATTGACTGGATCATTTTTTTGAACGGGTCAGGAGTCAGGACATGATTGAGTTCATGTCCATGTAGGTACATTAACAAATAAGTATTTGCATAAGAATGAGCAGATGCATGCTCATCTTTGTGATTAAATGCTTGATAATGGACACTGAGAATTGTAAATTGCTTGCAATGGAAGTGCCATCCATAGAGTTGATATCAGAATGTCCCTTTTGTAAAGTGTCAGTGAACATTTGAGAGAACTACTCAATTGATGCAAGATAATTTATTCTCCAAATCTGGCGTATGATGAATTTTGTTCGATTTTCAAGAAGGTAGGGGTCATGCTCTTGCTTTGAAAAGGGGAGCCATGAAGCTTAAACCTCTACATATTCCATGGCTCCTCCTTTNTGATGAATTTTGTTCGATTTTCAAGAAGGTAGGGGTCATGCTCTTGCTTTGAAAAGAGGAGCCATGAAGCTTAAACCTCTACATATTCCATGGCTCCTCGTATTTTTTTTCCTTTCTAGATTTCAAGTTAATCCTGAATGCCACGTTGTTGTTAGTTTCACCATCACCATGAAACTTCTATTCTATCGGAGTCAGTGAATCATGTCTTGCATTTGAGTGTTTGTTAAATAGTTCAGTTAGAATTATCGTTATCAACCGTTTACTCCAGCACTCTCTTACGGGATCTTCTTCTTTTGTTTTTCTTTTTTCCTTGATGGATCACATGTCAAATGGAAGTCCTTTGCAGGTTGGGGACAACGATTCTGTAATCATTATGACACATGAACCAAATTGGCTTCTTGATTGGTATTGGAATGATGTGACCGGGAACAACATCACATACCTGATACGTGACCATTTAAAGGGCAGGTGCAAACTTCGAATGGCTGGGGATTTGCATAATTATATGCGCCATTCATTTGTTCCTTCAGATAAGCCAGTTTATGTGCAACATTTGCTTGTTAATGGTTGTGGTGGGGCTTTTTTGCATCCTACCCATGCCTTTAGGAATTTCAACAAATTGTATGGGACTTCCTATGAAAGCAAGGCTTCGTATCCTTCTTTTGAAGATTCGAGCAGGGTAAATAATCCCAATATCCTTGCAATTACTATGTTCTTATTTTTGCATCATTTTGTTTGTTTGTTGCTTGCTATAATGTGCTAATGATTTTTCTGCAGATTGCTCTAGGAAATATTTTGAAGTTCCGAAAGAAAAATTGGCAATTTGATTTCATTGGTGGCATTATATACTTTGTGTTGACCTTTTCCATGTTCCCACAGGTGAGTTTTGACTTTTTGTCAGTGTTTCTCTTAGAGTCATGCCAGGTTGAGGTGTTTAGGTGGTCTTTGCCTTGAAGCCTGCCAATTAACTTGTTCCTCATTTCCTTCTTGTCAGACTTTGGAACTTTAGTCACCAACAAAAAATATTTTTCCTGTCCCACTTGGTCTTATTTCAGTTGATGGATTTATTCGGTTTTCTTCTCTTTTTAGATAAAAAGTTCCTCTTGGATGCTTTAGTTATATGCCATGTCGCTGTTCCACAAACAGATGATTAATTATTTTTCCTCCTCTAGTGTGAGCTAGGCCATATTTTACAGGATGATACATTTTCTGGTCACCTAAGGAGCTTCTTTAGCACAGTGTGGGATGCTTTTATGTACATGCTAGGACATTCACATGTATCTTCAGCAAGTGCTCTGTTATTGTTAATAGCTGCTATCATGTTTGTACCCTCCAAAGTATCTCGGAAAAGAAGGGCAATAATTGGGATTCTTCATGTTGCTGCCCATCTGTCTGCGGCATTAATTCTCATGCTGCTGTTGGAATTGGGAGTTGAGACATGTATTCGGCATAAATTATTGGCAACTTCAGGTAAAATTTTCTGTTCCATTTCCTTTGTTTTCATCTAATTTATAGAAATAAGATGATTTGCACTTCTGTTTAACTAATAAGCTTTTGTACTATTTGTCATGTGTCCCCAACTTGCCTTGTTATACATGTCACAATTAAGCATGAAGTATGATGGTCTGGGTATAATGAAATATATACTAAATTAAGCCAAATCCTCATTGTAATTACTTGCTACACGAATTCTTTTGCCATTTTTCTCTTTCTAAGGTCCAGCATGGGCGCTATTATGGATGGAAGGGATAGTCAGAAATTGGTCATTAATATCTTGGAAGGTGTAATGGTTAAATATATAGAGATTGAAGGTAATTGTACAATAAAGTGGATGCTAATTTTCAGTTCAATTTTTATAGTTTTAGATCTTTTGGATTTATCTGCTTTACATGTGTGAATTAGGAATATGGAGGTTAAGACTTTAAGGATATGATTTTTGTGAAGATAATATATCCCATATTTGCTGTTGGAAATTCATTCACCAGTGAGAGTGTTGACATCACATAATGTTTAGTCATTGCGTTTCAGGTTATCACACTTTATATGAATGGTATCGATCAGTGGAGAGTGAGCATTTTCCTGACCCAACAGGCCTCCGGGCTCGTATAGAACAATGGACATTTGGCCTCTATCCAGCATGTATTAAGTATCTGATGTCTGCATTTGACGTTCCAGAGGTGAGAATGCTTTCCTTTTCAGGAACATGTGTTGATACATTTTTGTCACCCTTTCTTTCTTTCTTGTTTCTGCATCTTATACATTTTGTTAATGCATGAGAGAAATCATCAGGTCATGGCTGTCACAAGGAATAATATTTGCAAGAAAAATATGGATTCACTCTCCCGTGGGGGTGATGTGATATATTATGCTTCTGTGTTCCTTTATTTCTGGGTCTTTTCAACTCCAGTGGTTTCTTTGATCTTTGGAAGCTACCTGTACATTTGTATTAACTGGCTTCACATACACTTTGATGAAGCCTTTTCCTCACTCCGTATTGCTAATTACAAGGCATTTACACGTTTCCATATCCTCCACAATGGCGATCTTGAAGTTTTCACCCTCGCAGTTGATAAGGTAACATATTAATGCATTGTTTTTCTATTTGGTGGTTGACTTTGGGAATGTGAAATTACTTAAAAACTAAACTATGAGATTCATATTTTTGGCGCATTCCATTGGGCACCACCCTTCAGGTCCTTCTCCAAACTCCCAGTTTTCTATTTTTGCCTGGAACTAGTTGTATAAATTCTTCAAAACAGGAATCCTCACTGTGTTTAGTACTAGCCAGCTCTGGGATTGAAACGCTGATTCACTAAACTGTAGTATATGGTGAATACGGTCTTCTAATGTTCCGTATTGTTCTTCGGAGTGCTANAACTCCCAGTTTTCTATTTTTGCCTGGAACTAGTTGTATAAATTCTTCAAAACAGGGATTGAAACGCTGATTCACTAAACTGTAGTATATGGTGAATACGGTCTTCTAATGTTCCGTATTGTTCTTCGGAGTGCAAGGGGTGTGTCAAAGACTATTTTATCTTCCTCTTTGTAAAACAACACTTGAAGTCCTATGGATATGCAGGTTCCTAAGGAATGGAAGCTGGATCCTAATTGGGATGGGGAACCAAAACAACCAGTGCAGCTGAGCCACCTGAGAAAGTTTCCTAGCAAATGGAGAGCAACTTCCTCTCAGCAGGACCCAGGTAGCACTGTACGGATTGTTGACCAATTTGTCATTAGACAAACCGACCAGGAAGCAGTGAATGGGCAGTAACTTGCTGACATCTGATTTGATATTTGTAAACATATGTAATTTGTAGTCTTTAGGAATCAATTGAAGAAAGGGGAAAGAAAAAGGTTAAAGGTTTAGAATGTACTCTTGTATGAATCAAACCAAATCGGATGGGAAAAATAGAAGACATAAAAACACTTGTTGCAGTTTAATATAATATTGTGGAATGGAATGAGTAACTCCCCTCAAACTGGCATGGATCAGCAATAATATGTACACCACCTTGTTCGCACCATTTGACAACGTGACATGATAACAAGTTTGTTTTCATGTATGGTTTGTTTGGTACTTGCTAAAATGAAAATGCTTATGGAAATAATCAACTTTAAGGAATAGTCAAGAACACCAAATGACAATCCCCTCCAACCACCCCCCCTACAAAAAAAAAAAAAAAAGAAGAAAGAAAGAAAAGAAAACATACAAGGTGGAGTTATTATACAATCAGTGGAATTTAAATTAGGCTGGAAACATTCTGCCATGGAGGTAAAAACTATCAAGGATAATGACTATAAAAAGTATGTAGTGGAAAAGATGAATGATACATTTAAACTCCAACAAGATTTACGATCTGGACATTTTTAAAAGTAGTGTTAGTTATTGCTGTAATCAAGATTGTTAATCTAGTTTTTTTCTGTAACCAAAGTCCTTTTAACTGAATTAATAANGGATAATGACTATAAAAAGTATGTAGTGGAAAAGATGAATGATACATTTAAACTCCTACAAGACTTACGATCTGGATATTTTTAAAAGTAGTGTTAGTTACTGCTGTAATCAAGATTGTTAATCTAATTTTTTCTGTAACCAAAGTCCTTTCAACTGAATTAATAAAAAAATCATCTTTTATTAGTTCCCGTGTTTTTGTTTATTAAAATTCATTCAAAAAAACCCTGAAACAAGACATTAAAATCTCTCACAAACAGTCGTCTAAAAAACTGTTTAAATTAAGGGTGAAAAGTTGAAGTATACTCCNAAAAAATCATCTTTTATTAGTTCCCGTGTTTTTGTTTATTAAAATTCATTCAAAAAAACCCTGAAACAAGACATTAAAATCTCTCATAAACAGTCGTCTAAAAAACTGTTTAAATTAAGGGTGAAAAGTTGAAGTATACTACTCTTTCCTTCCCCATCCGGCTGTATCAAAGAAGGTCACCAACTCCGTTGTTCCATTTCATCAATCGGCGGTCCGATGTTAGATTGGACCTGGAAAAGCTCCGAAAAAGTAGGAGAATCCATATTCAATATGTTTTATGCCTTGTAATCGATCGATTTTGCTGACCTCTTGTTTGGCTTCAGACTTGAGTTAACCATGAGTTCATATCTGTCTCGTAAGAAAATGAAACATATGGCTGCGTAATCAGATCCATTTTCCATGCTGACAGTCACCAGCAACATGTAGAATGATATCATTTGTTGTGAAGATTCCCATATATTTTCATTTGTCAGTCACACACACACATGCATACTAAACTAGATTAATTGATTCCATGTGTCTTCTGATCATGATAGTCAACTAAGGCAGGAACTCCATTAATTTGTGACAATGACACTACATCGTTATATTAAAAATATGTTCAAAAAAAAACTCCAATCCTTTATTTAATTTCATATCAAATAAAGATAGACTTAAATCACCAATGATTAGATTTTATTTTCTTTTAAAAATTTGATGGCCAAATTTCACCATTCTCTAAATTTAAGTTGATACTCCTTTAAATCTTAGTTTGTGTATTAGAACTCTTTTATATCAAATCAAACTTTTTAGTCATATATTGATTCAAATTTGAGTAAAAATTTGGCCAATGAAGATTGAGATGCTGTCATGAGTATTATTTAAAAAAACAACATGACTCAAGAAGCAAGAGTTGTGATTCCTTTATTATTCTTTAATTTCCTCTTTTCTAATGAGTATTATTTTAAAAAATAACACGACTCAAGAAGTAAGAGCTGTGATTCCTTTATTATTCTTTAATTTCCTCGTTTCTAATGAGTATTATTTTAAAAAATAACACGACTCAAGAAGTAAGAGCTGTGATTCCTTTCTTATTCTTTAATTTCCTCGTTTCTAATGAGTATTATTTAATTTGAAAAAAGACGACCCAAGTTATTAGTCTTCCTCGTGATCATTATAAATATATGTGAGTTAAGGGGATACTTAAATCAAGTATAGAGTCTTGTATATATAGCTAAAAAATAGTATAAAATGACCTGAACATCCATCTGGTCTAGGTAAGACATAAAATAGTAATGGAAAAAAAGGGAAGGAAAAAAAAACCTAATAAACTAGACTCCAACACTTCCCCTTAACCTATGCACAAAAATATCAATTAAGTCAAGCTTGACAATGAAATTCCAGAGAATTGATAGAGTGACAAGTTTAGTAAAATTATCTACAACTTGATCACTGGTTCCCACAAACAATGGAGTGATAATACCATAACTAATCTTTTCCCGAAGAAAGTGAACATCGATCTCTATATGCTTCATCCTCTAGTGTAGTACAAAGTTAGAAACAAGTTGAATAGAAAATCAATTATCATAATATAATGTGGATGGAGAATTCATTGGAAATCCCAACTTGCCAAGAATCGATTATAGCCAGATAATTTCACATGTGTCAAGTGCTAGGTACTCAGGCTCTGTTGACGAGTAGGACACAACCGTTTGCTTCTTGCTTTTTTAAGATTTAAGATATAAGATGAGTCCCTCGAAAAACACAGAAGCCCGTAGTAAATCGACCGTCACACGCTCCTCTATAATATGAATCTAAATAACAAACTAAAGAACCAACCTGATATCTTGATGCATAAAACAACCTAAGTCTATAATAAGACTTGAGGTACCGAAGGATATGATAAACTACATCAAGATGAGAATGACACGGCTTGTACATGAACTGACTAACTCGGCTGATAATAAATGAAATGTCTGACCTAATGTTGGCTAGATTGATAAGTCTACCTACCAATCTCTGATAGACAGTCGGATCTCTCAACTTCTCACTTTCAATAGTAAGGTTTAGGTTTGAAAATATGGGTGATGATGTCGGTTTGCACCCCAACATGCCAGTGTCTGAGAGAAGATCTAGAACGTACTTCCTCTAAGAAAGAACAATACCCCTACTATTACAGGCAACCTCAATCCCAAAAAAGTATCGCAGAAATCTAAGGTCCTTCATATCGAAGGCCTTCCCAAGGTCTACCGTGACTTGTACATTTTCAAAAATATCATCCTCAGTAATAATAATATAATCTACATATATCAAAAGGATCATACGCTGCTTAAAAATATTCCATCAAATGAAGCATGTATGATCAGAATGACATCTGGTGAACCCTAAATGTACAACTACACCACTAAACTGAGAAAACCAAACTTGTGTTGACTGTTTCAGTCCATAAAAAGACTTACGCTATTGGTACACCTTCTCAGCATATTCCCCTTCACCACGAAAGTCTAATGGTGCATCCATATAAATAGTCTCGTCTAGATCACTGTGAAGAAACACATTCTTCACATCCAACTGATGAAAATATCAAGAATACTTCGCAGCCAGAGATATAATCAACCGAATGGTAGTTAATTTTGCCACAAGGGAAAAGGTAGCACCAAAATTATGACCTGATACCTGAGTAAAACCCTTCACCATAAGCCTAGTGAGCGAAGAGCACGAACAATGACATCATAAGCCGACTGGTTGTTCACCATAAGCCCTTCACCATAAGCCGACTGGTCGTTGAGCACCGATGGTTGCCTCACTCCTCGTTCTCTACCTTTTGCGATTTGGGGCAAAATCAAAATGGCCCTAAATCAATTTTTCATTTTTTATTTTATGGACTTCAAACTGGTCCAGTTTTTAAAAATCATTCAATTCACGGTTTTCTCAAAAAATTGGCCGATTTGACAATTTTTATCCGGTTCTCTTCCTTATGTGGTTTAACTAGTCAACTAGATCGGTTGGGGTTTCGGGTCACGGTTGAACTGGTCCGGTTCTGATAAAATTACTCTAGAGGAGGGAACATTGTTACTACAAGGTCACGGTGACTTTGTAGTAATAGTGACCAATGACTCTGGTTCATGTGGTAAGGGAAAATCAAAGAGACTATTATCAACTAGAGGGGCAAACACAAGAGTGGAAGAAAAATAAGAAATATGCTCAAGAAAGGTAAAATATAGACTATGATGCATACGATGCTTAATAGGGTCATAACATCGATACCCCTTAGACTGACGACAATAGCTCACAAAGACACAACAAATTGCTTTATCATTAAGCTTATGACGAGTAGGAGACCGATTTTGAACAAAACAAGTGTAGCTAAAAATACAAGGGGGGGACCGAAAAAAATGTCTGCTCAGGGAATAAGACCAATAAGGGAGCCTATATTGAAGAATACGACTCGGTATACAATTACACAGAAAACTAAAAGTCAAAACAGTAAAATATCAATAAGATTTTGGCACCCCATACCTCTAAGCATACAACGTATTATCCCTATTAGACTCCTATTTTTCTTTTTAGCAACTCTATTTTTCTCAGGAGTATATGGGCAAGTGAGCTATTGAAGGATACCTTGAGAAGAAAGGTGAGACACTAAGACATCATACACATATTCTTTGGCATTATCTGAACGAAGAGCACGAACAATGACATCGAATTATGTCTTAATCATCTATAGAAGCTGAGTGATGACAAGGAGTACATAGGATTTCCTATGCAAAAGGTAGACTCTAGTACAACGAGTAAATGTCACAAAATATCAAGTACCTGACAGAGCAGTAACAGGGGAGGGTCCCCAAATATCAGAGTGTATTAGGTCAAATGGCCTGAGTGACTGATGTATGCGAGGAATATAACTAGTTCTAACATGTTTTGATAGGGAATATATAATACAGTCAAGTTTATCACCAACACAAGCATTGCTCAAAGCATAAAACAACATACATAAATATTTAAATTTATATGCCCAAAACTGTCATGCCACAATTGAATAATTTATGATGAAAAATCATAACAACGAGTACTAGGTAAAATACTAACATGCAAGATAGAAACAAACAAAGATAAAGTAGGTGCAAGTGATGTAGGTGTAGGAACTGGTAAAACTAGAGGTAGATCGCCTAAATAAAACAGTCCATCTCTTTCATATCCCTTGATAATAATCCTTTTGATACTCAAATCCTACAAATAACATGAACTAGATCAGAACACAACCACACAGTAAAAATCTCTAGCTAATTAATATACATATAATAGATTTATTGTCAGTTTTGGCGCATGAAAAATTAAACGTAATGTAAATCCATCTGGGAGATGGACTGTATCCCTACTAACAATAAGGGTATGTGTTCTATTTATTAACTAAGTCTGTGTATGTAACTGCTCGTCAAAAGTGGTGAAATGATGGGCCTCACCTGTCATGTGATCATTTGTACTTGAGTCCAACATCTAAAAGGGAAACGGACTGGCGCAAACACGAAATACATAAGTTATGCTTGTAGTAGTCACAACAGTAGTAGTCAACCCCTGAGAAGTCAGGGTTGACATAAGTATATCCAATTGAAAAACGGACATAAGTATATCAAATTGAGAAGTAATAACATCCATATCACTCTACTAAGGAGGAACAGTAGCAGTAGGAATAACAACAGAAGGTGATGGTCCCTCAACAATAGTAATAATATGACCACGAGGAGGTGGCTTAAGCTCTGGATGGAGCTTCCAACAAACAACCCTAAGATGTTATAATGGGCCACAATAATTGCATTGTTGAGGATTCTCTTATCAGCATTGATCTGGGGCGTCTTGCCAGCGTTGGTCCGAGCACTGTCCACCTTGGCTTAAGGTCCTTAACAAGACCCTACACAGTTGCAAGGGCCATTTGGTAAGCCTGAGGAGGTATGGGCAGTGACTAGGTAGTGGGTTGGGCTGTCACTAGATTGAGGTTGGGTTGTGTGGCTGGTTTTGTTGGAGTTGGATTGAAGTTGGGCAGTGTTGCTGTCGGTGGGTTGGGATGCTGGGGTTGGTTAGGTTTGTTGCTGGTGTTTCTAGTGTCGTTGGGTCTGGGCTGGTGTCTGGCTGTCGCTGATATGGTGGTGTGGCTGGTCTAGTCTGGTTCCTGGGGTGTCGTTGATGTGTAGTGATGCAGCAGTAGACTGTTGTAGTTGAGGCTAGGATTAGGGTTAGGGGTAAAGGTGGGGGCTAGGGTTTTTTTTTTTTGGCTTTGATACCAACTAGAGATACTCGTGAGTTAAGGAGATACTCAAATTGAGTATAAATTCCCGTATATATAACTAAATAATAATATAAAATGACCTGAACATCCCTTTGGTCTAGACAAGACATAAAAGTCATAGTAAAGACAAAAGGTAAAGAAAAAAACCTAATAAATTGGACTTCAACATGATCTAAAAAAAAAAAGTTGTTAGTCTTCTAGATTTGTATAATTTTATAATGAGTATTATTTAATTTGAAAAAAAAATCAAACACGACTTAAACAATAGTTTTTGATTTCTTTATTTACTAGTCTCATTCGTTTCAATGTATATTTAAACGAAAAAAAAGACCAAGAATACATTGATCCAGGCTGGACAAATAATTCAACTAAAATGATAAAAGACACCGCACCAGTTTGATTATACAAATAATAAACATTTCAATTTCGTGTTACATAAAAATAATCGTATTTTGATACAATAGACCCGTTTAACTCGTATTGTAAGAAAGAAATGTCTATTTTCTTTTATTTTCTTATTTTTGTGATCATGTTATATACGAATCCTCGTAGCATATAAATTAGTACAAAAATTTTGGTGAACAGCAAGCACAGCAAGTATATTTGAAGGTGGGACAACAATTTTTGATTGTTCCCATGTACTTTGGATGCAAACAATTGACTTTTCTTTTGTTTTTTGTGTCTCACAATGTGTATGGTCGACAATTTCTGATTGTTCACATGTGCTTTGGATGCAATCAATTGGCTTTTCTTTTGTTTTTTCTGTCTCACATTTGTATAATGTGAATGCATGTAGGTCAACACTATTAGGCCTTTTTTTTTTTTTTCTGTTAACGGAAAAAAAGTTAGGGACAAAGGAGAGTACATAAAGACCATCCTAATAAGTTTTTATTAGTAGAATCATGAGATCTTTGATCATGTCCGTTACTTTTCTTGAAAACGAACATAATTAATTTAATACAACAGTCAACCACCAAACTCCAAGATTAAAATTTTAACCGCANTCATGTCCGTTACTTTTCTTGAAAACGAACATAATTAATTTAATACAACAGTCAACTACCAAACTCCAAGATTAAAATTCTAACTGAAAGATGAGAAGTTCAGTTAACTTTACCGACCCAAATATTTTTTTTTTCTAAAAAAATAAATTTCATTTATAATAATGTTTTCCCTTAGCAAGCGTACAAATTTAATAAACAGATTAGAATAAAAATAATTTACAAGAGACAACCAAAAAACTATGAAATACAAATATTTCAAAATCGATGAAAAGAAAAATCCCTTACAAGTACGTGATAGCTGAGCCAAGGTTTTCATGAGTACAAAATATTCAAAAAAAAAAAAAAAAAGGTATTTCAGTGTTATGAAGCTTTCCATTTTTCACGGCTAACCAAAACAAACGAATGATTCTAAGGTCTCTCAAAAGTGCACGTTTCCGTTCCCATCAATATCCCCATAAACTGACAATAATTAAAAAGAGAAATGCTATTGAAATTTAAAAATTTGACATAGTTTATTGATAAAATGATGTGGCTTCACTATGACCTTTGGTTTGATTGTGGGTTCCATCAAACATAGAAACTTGGTATTTTACAGAAGAGAAGTCATCATAATTGACAAGTATTTGAAAAACGAGTTGAGCTTAAACAAGCTAAAAATGAATCAAATTTACGCCGAACTCAAATAGCTCGGTTTAATTAACAACTATATGTGTCAACTCAATAATATACTTCCTGAGCGGGTGCCTTAGCAGTTCTGTTCTGCATGATGAATATGTTTGGTCTGCAAATAATACCTGGAGTGCCAGACTAGTTAATAGACTTTTTTATGTTATGCATACCCATGATCGTGCAGGTCTTCCCAGTTCATCTGATTCTTTTCATGATTCACCTCCTTATGTTGATTGGTATGAAGAAAAACCAATGACTCTTATAATGTAAGCTATTATGTAAGTATGGTGTAAGCAGTAATATGAGATATTATGTACGTATGATGTATGCAGTGCTGCAACATATTAGATGTGTTTGAATGACATGGTTGGACTGAATCAAAAATCTAAAAAAATATTATTTCTTATCCAATTCATATCTATCCATCATTCAACTGGTTAGGATTTAATGTGTATATCCTATTTTTTCCAACGTTTTGATAACATATATACATGTTTTGTGAGACTCATGGACAAGGTTGATGTTATCAGGGTCGAAGCCAGAAAGTCATGTCAGAGTGAGCACAAATATTTCAACAAATTATTTTTTTTTTTACAATCAATATTTAATACTTAAAAGTTTATTAAATCTAACATACCAAAATTTGGTAAGCTTAATATATACAAACGACACCAATTTTTTTTTTTTTAAAAAAAAAAAGCTAATTAAAATCATTTAGAATTGATTTCGGTGAATTTTCATACTTTGAAACAACTGCATAACAACTTTATTATTTTTTATATGCACCATCATTTTATCACTTTAGTCTTTATATACATAACATGTCCAAAATATGTCAAAAAAATTCATACTTATTTGATATAAGTGTACACTAATTGATGGGCCAAAAAAATAGGGTGGACATAATTAAAAATATTGAAGGAATGCTTGAAATAAATATAGGTAATACTAAGAAAAAAATTTTGAGGGTGGACATGTGCACCTCCGGGCATATGCTGGCTTTGGCCATGCTCTCCACTAAACCTATCAACTGTGCAAGGAATGACAAAAAAATCCAAAGAATTGAGGAATGAGTTTTACTCTGTTTCTTCTGATTGGACAATTGTGAGTGAGTGAGACAGAGAGGAAAAAAAAAGATAACTAATAAAATAGGTGTTATTGATGTCTGTCAAGTGGGCCAAAAATTTTGTTTTTTAATGGTGGACCAAAACATTTTATTTTTTTAATAAGTTTGGGTGAATTGTAATAGGTCAAAGATTTGATTTTTTAATAAGTTTTGGTAGATAGTGGTGGATTCAAATTTTTTATTTTAAATATACTTAATTTTTTAATTATTTTGAGTAAATAATGTGGGCCTAATATTTTTATCTTAGAGCTTGGGTGGGTACAAATAATATATTATACAAATATATAGTATATATACTTAACTAATAATTTTTTTTTTTGAGGGGGGCACGTGCCCATCCTGCCCGAGCCTCCCTGCGCCTTGGATGTAATATGTTGTCATTAACTGATATGCCTTTAGCCCATTCAATCTAACACCATGTTTGATCGTTCTTTGGCAGTGAGTTCTACGACTGGGTTTGTCGGCTTTGATGTACTGTGCACCAAAAATTCTTACTAAAAACAAAAATATATATGAGAATTATTTATTCTAAGCCAATATAAAAGTCATGATAAACAAATATTTATTCTAAGTCAATAAAGGAGCTTCCCCAGTTGTGCCACCACCAGAGCATTATACTATACAGACTCACAAACACTGCCACCACACCCACCAGAGCAATGGGCATATTGTTTGGGACCAAAAAATGTTCATGGAGGAAGGCATGATTGATGGCTTTGGGCAAATTTTTGCGATCCAAACACACTCATTATATAAGTTTTAACCTTAGATTAGATTGAATAAATTTTGGAGTCCAACCTTCTTATAAATAGGGGCCTTGGGTTCCCGTGAGAATCACTCCCTCCACCATAATTCTTGTATAAATTACCCACTTGTTTTGTTTTCCCACACTACATAGATATAAGCCAATTGACTGATCTTGAGAATTCAAAACATTTTTTTAATGATTATTTTTTTATCGGAATTCCTTTATTCAGGTTAGAAGAGCTGGTCTCAAATGTGGATTGGGTGCTTGCGGAGTGGAGTTCATTTGCAAGAATTAGAATCAAGTGAATTAGCGTGAAGTTATCAAGTTAAGGTTCCTTAAAGTTGTTTGATAGGCAGTCCCATGGTTTACCAGATACTCTCAATATTATTAATGCCTCGCTTACTAGAACTACACCACCATTCACGTTATGCCGTTATTGCCGTCTTTGTGGGTTGCTTCCCTTTCATTTGGTCGGACAGTATACACACTCTCATTCAGGAGTTGGACAACAACAAAAAATGGTGGTCTATGTATGCCTGTCTGCTTGGTTTTTTCTATTTCTTTTCATCTCCATTTATAGGATACACAATCAGACCAAGCTATTCAAATTTTAGCCGCTGGTAAGTTCTTCGTCTGATCCTGTTTTTTCATACCTGTAAGCGGCCTGGTTGCACCAACATACATGCGCATGAATTATATTAAGAGGGGTTACTACGATTGAGTTGATAAGAATTGCTGATCCAGGGTTTTTACTCGCAGGTATATAGCTTGGCTATTACTTGCGGCTGTCTACCATCTTCCCGGTTTTGAATCAATGGGAGTGGATTTGAGGATGAATCTTTCTTTGTTTTTGATAATAGGTGTCTCATCCTTTTTGTTTCTTCTTGTTTTCCACGTTATATACCTTGGCCTTTGCTATGTTGGTCTTGTTGCTCGTGTGGCAGGAAGGAGGCCTGAGGTCCTGACAATTCTTCAAAACAGTGCCGTAAGTCCTTTATACCCGTTATTAATTTACATGATTTATTTGTGCCAACAAAAATGAAAAGATAAAAAGTTGTAGGGTTACATAAAACATTATATTTGATAAAGAAGGGCAATAGACGAGTTTTTCATCCAACTTACCAAAATCAATTTTTTCAAAAAAAAAGAGGAAAACTGGATGAAAAATTAATTATGTGTGTTGAAATGTATGTTATTTGTCAATATATTCTTTAATATATACATAGATCATATTCATAAATTACATATTATATATACATTAATTTCATGTATAGATATAATAATAAAATTTGTATTTATACTTCATTCATAATACCAAACGGGCCATAGCATAATATGTTTCAATTTCCAGATGGTTAATCCTTTTATTTGTCTTTCTGGCCTCTTTTTCTCATAGGTTTTAAGCGTCGCCTGCTGTGTGTTTTATAGCCAATGTGGAAATCAAGCTATTTTAAGAGAAACAACGTTTGAGAGGACAAATTCTGGTTGGTTTTCAGTTTGGAAAAAACAAGAACGAAATCCTTGGCTTGCAAATTTCTTCCGTGTGAATGAGTTTAAAGACCAGGTCTGCTCATCTTGGTTTGCTCCGGTTGGGTCTGCCAGCGATTATCCACTTTTGTCTAAGTGGGTTATTTATGCAAAGGTATAATTGAATTGGGGTTATTTTATTTAATATTATTACTCTGTACACTGTGGAGGATCTTATGCAACTAGTGCCTTTTGTCGTTGTGCATTTTCTGTCCAGTTAACTTGCCGTGGCTCTTGTGCGGAATCACCTAATGAGATATCTTCCATATACTCGTTAGGGACCACTTTTATATGGCTCTACATTGCCAATTATGTGGTGGATAGATCAACAAGGTGAGTGAAAACTGATGGCTCAATTTGAATTATAAGTTGTGGTTTCCGATAGTTCATAATCTTAAATTTGTATTATTTAAGTGTTTCGTCCCTCCCCCCTTTTTTTTCCACTCTGTATAATTGTCATATATCTCTTAATCCTTGTTTTTCTGCTTCCTGTTTCGTTGATGATTGACTATTAACAGGTGGGCTCTAACTTACCCTTGGTCGCCAGAAGAGTATGAGAAGTTGAAGGAAAAGGAAACGAATCCTGATTTCTTAGATATGGTTCCTTGGTATTCAGGGTATCAGTTCTTTACCTCTCTTCACTGGGTTTTTTCTTTGCCTTTGCCTTTTTTTTTTTTGTTTTTGTTTTGGGGGGTGGTGGGGGAGTGGGAGGGAGGTTGCCATTTGTGGTTGGGGAGGGGCAGATGGCAAAAAGCACCATCAATTGTCTTGACATTGCTGGTGAATGTGTGCAGGACATCAGCTGACTTGTTTAAGGCACTGTTTGACCTACTGGTATCAGTCACTGTGTTCGTTGGACGTTTTGACATGCGTATGATGCAGGTAACTATCTGAGTCAAATTACACTTGTCAAATCTGTGTTTTCCGCCATTTATTTCATTTTGCTTTCCTGTTGTTAAATCTCTCTCTCTCCATTCATACAGGGGTGTGTGTGTATATATATATATATATATATATATATATATGTACAGATGCTCTTTGAAGTTCACACAGATATTCAGCTGGATTACTTACCATTTTCATGATTGGAAGAATCTAGATACTTCTGAAGGATTGTTTTTTTTTTTTTTTAATTTAATTTGTCAAGAAATGATCTAGGTATATATGTATTAATCTATATAATAAAATAGGGCCAATTTTGAATCCTTAGGTTTGCCTATCACAAGAAAGACTGAGATTTATTCAATGACACAAAATCATTTCCAAATAATTTTTCCCAAACTTGAAAATCTCACTCAACCCATACTTTTTTATGCTAACCTAGGCTTGCCAGATTAAGCCTTTTCTCTCCTATGTCTTTCTTCTATCTACCCTTTTATCACATCTCTAATTTATGAGTAAATATTGAATGCAACGGTGATATCATCTCTCAGTATTGATGACATGATATCACCAATCAATTAATTTTAAATCATATAATTAAGAAAAAAAAAGAAAAATAATTAATATTTCATACAATGAGCCGACTCTTTTAAGTGTTTAGATTTTATGTTGCAGTGCATTGCACCCTCGTACGTCTTAAAATATGGCACCTCAAATTAGGAATGGATGCAGCAGGAACTGGTTTGTTCCGGGCCAAATCAAAATAAGATTAAAATGGCAGTTATGTATATATGCTAATATCATCTGCCCTCCTTGTCTATTCTCAGGCAGCAATGAGTAGGGTTCAAGACGAAGTCAAAGAGGATGATCTTTTGTATGATATATTCAGTAAGAGTAATGAGGATGATCTGTGGTTTGACTTTATGGCTGATACTGGTGACGGTGGAAATTCTTCTTATACTGTGGCACGACTTCTTGCTCAACCTTCAATTCGGGTCCGTAGCGGTAGTGGTGACTCTATGCTTAAGCTACTACGTGGAAAACTGCTCCTTATTGGGGGTGATCTTGCGTAAGCTCAACTATTTAGACTATTCACGAACTTTATTTTATGGGATTTTTTTTTTTGGTTCGTTTGACTAGCAGGAAAATAGTAGGAATGACAAAAAACGAGAAATTTTTTTAAATTTTTATATGTTTGGTTAGTATGAAAAAGAAAATAATAGAAAAAATAATTTTTTTTCATGTTTGAATTTTCTTACAAATAACTAACTTTTTTTTTGTAAAAAAATCAAGAAAATGCAAGAAAATTGTGATCTATAAATAATTTCTTATTTTACCCTTATTTTTCTTAAAATATTTTATTGATTATTATTTTAAAAAAATTTTAGTATAAATTTGATGAATCATATAATTTAGCTCAAAGACCTTTGTGTTGGTAATTGTCTTAGAATTAGATTTCGAGTCACTTTTTAAAAATTTTTTAACTTTCATTATAATTACATATTTTTTTCTTTTTTATACCAATTTAATAGAATTAACCGTAATTTAGACAATTATAAAAATTTCTTATAACTTTACATTCTTCTAAACAATAGAATGAATTTTTTTTAAAATTTTTCCGTAAATTTTTTATTCTAACCAAATATATACATAAAAATATATTTTTTATCATTCTCTTTTCATTAACTTCACTTTCTATCATTTTCACTTTTTATCATTTTTTTCTTCTTAATCAAACAGACCCTTAGAATTTTGTTGTGACTTTTACGTAACTTTTTAGTTTATTATATATATAAAATATTATAAGCCACGTAGAAAATTTTAAAATTTATTTATGTAAGCATGTAACTATTTTTATTTTTTAATTTTGACACAAAAAAAGTTAAAAAAGTTAAAAAATCGTTTCAAGCAGACTTTTTAATTTTTTTTTAATTATTTAAACGAATACCCCAAACAATTTTGAAAGATTTTTCTACAGTCTTATTTTTTTGGCAAAATTTTTCAAAACGCAACTATTTCAGTTCCCAACACACTCATTATGGATACCAACCCGCTTAATCAATCTACTGTCAAGTTTGTCACAATTTCTTAGTTTCTTTTCAAATTTGCATCTTCTAACTGGAGCTCCTTAAATGCAACAGTTGTTTTTGGAACTTGAGGACAATGTCCTATCTTTTTTTGTTTGAATGAATTGTGTGGACTCGATTAACTTTGTTCGTTAGTTAAAATTTATTTTTGCATAAATGAAAATGTGGTTGTTTTTCTTTCTGGCATTTCATATGGAGGGTGATGGGACACTTTTAAGAAAAAGTAGGATTTAAATATGTGTCCTCGGTATTGAGGGTACGCCTTGCGAAGAAGGCCAAGTGTCCTCGGCACCGAGGACACTTTTTTCCGATATAAAGCATGTGTCCTTGGCACCGAGGGCACGACCTCTCTGATAACGCCAGGTGTCTTCGGCACCGAGGATATCCTTTGCTCCCCGATGGATCCACGCGTTCTATACAGTACCAAACTAAAGACCAATTGTGGATACGTCATCTCTTCTTCTGGAAGGGTCACTGACAGCTGTAGCCCATCACTCTAAGAACTGGTCAAAGAAATCATTGACTTGCCTTCCCAATAAGGTCAGAATGATAGCATGAACAAGACACTCCACCAAGGGGAGTCAGACATGTGGCATGACGTACAAGCTGAGGGATAAATGGACAAAAATACCTCTGCTGACACACGATTATCTCAGGTAAGCCTTTAATGAACCCTCAGTTGATGTGACATCCACAATGACTCTGAGAGCCTAGAAGAAAGAGCATTAAATGCTTCAAGACCCGAGCATTTAATAATGAGGCTTCCCCCATGCAAAATAGGAGGCACATTGTCTCGTGTCTGAGTGCTACTTACTACACATATATAAATAGTTTCCAAAAACATAGAGCAGAGGTATGCAAATTCACCCCTCTAGAATATTAAACAGTGCTTTCTTCTTTCCCTTTCTCAAAGAACTAACTTGATTGTCGGAGGGGATACGCCGAAAAATACTTTGACACCCTTATAACTTATTTTCTGTGTGCTAGGAACCGCCTCTGACATGCTAGAAGTGATCGAACAACCCCTGAAGCAATCTATCACCACTCCTTAGGTCCCCTTTGACCCTCTCAACCCATTCCTTGTTATAGGGTCAACCACTTTCTCGACAAACATGAGTTCACAAAGGGAGAGGTTTGTCTTGTTCATCTATTGTGCAAAAATCACTGCGCACAATCTGGCGCAATCTGTGGGAAACGACTAGATTTTTGAAGAATAGTGACCATGGTGAATACTCGACAAAAGGGGAAGAGTCCTCAACAAAGGAATATCGATTTACCAGCTCCCTCTATTTCGAGAACGAAGGACCACGTTGAAAGTGTCAACAATGGCCTTTTCGTTCACTCGAGGGAGCAAACCCCCCAAACTAGTATGGGTATCGAGTCTGGGAGATCCGCCCTGCTTGCCTGTCAACTGGTTGAAGTGATCAAAGAAAAATTTGGAGATCAGTTATGACAGTTAGAGGAGGATAACGTAAACGTCCTAAATCGACTTGATGAATTTGCATCCTCTGGTAGAAGATTCCGAGGCGCGTCGTAGTCCCGAGAACCCTCTATCAAGGAGGTGGGACTTGAAGACATGAGAAACTGCTTGAGTAGCAAAGCAAGGAGTTCCAAGGCTCCAAAGCGCCTGAGGGCCTAGGGGCAACTCCCGGAGGTTCCAGCCAAGAGGGCTAGGCCATTGGTTTGGAACGACCTCCGTCGGGGACTGTCTGGGCGAAGGGAAGCGGAGGAGTCCGACAAGGGGTCGACCCTCTCCGTTTGACACCCAGGGACTAAGGACCATGTTGGTCGGTGTCGAGGATATGGAGAGATGCTCCCCGAGAAGGGGAATGATCTTAGAGAGCGGCTGGATTCCAAAAGGAGAGATAAGACCACACAAGAGGACGCCATGGATAACGAAGCTATCCAATCCCCTTTCACAAAGAGTATTGTGGAGATGAAGGTACCAAAGAAGTTTACGGTACCATGGTTCAAGATTTATGACGGACGATCTGACCTAGAAGCCTATATCAGGCAATACAAGCAAATGATATCCCTATACCACTCGGACCATTGAATACTATGCCGAGTATTCTCAATGAACTTGGGAGACTCTGCCATGAAATGGTTCAAAACCCTTCCACCTAATAGCATAAGATCTTGGAAGGAGCTAACCAGATAATTCTCTAGCCGGTTCATCACAGGGAGTAGGCGACCCAAGGGCGTCAGATCACTATTGACCTTGAGGTAGAAGGAAGGGGAAACCCTCTACCAGTACACCACTCACTACCGGGAGAAAGTGAATGAGGTAGAGGGATGTTCCAAGGTCATGAGAACTGCCTTCTTTAGACTTGGCCTCTCCCGAGACACCAATCTCTATCGGTCCTTGACCAAGAAAACGTTGGCTAATATGGGGGAGATGATGACTCGAATAAATAAGTACTCCCGTATTGAAGATGAGATGGTGGGGGGCAAAGGGAAGACTCTCGCCCCAAAGAAGAAAAATAAGAAGGAGGGTGCATTTTCCTGGAAGGGGTTGATGCCTCCGTAAGGAAGTTCCTTCAAAGGGGTCCACACCGTGTTCAAGGAGCCCATTTATAAATTGCTCCATAAGATAAAGAAGAAACCCTTCTTCAAATGGCCGCCCAAGATGCAGGGTGATTTGTCCACCCGAAACCAGAAGGTGAAATATTTATACCACAGGACTTCGGACACCTCACCGAAGATTGTAGGGTCTACAAGTCTTTCTTAGAAAAATTGGTGCAAGAAGGGCATTTGAAAGAATACGTCGAAGCAGCGCCGGAGGAGGCCCGTGGTGCCAACGACCAAACCGCCATCCAAGGCAATGTAATTGACGTCATCCTTGTCTGCCCGCTGGAATGTTAGACTTCCAAGACTCTCAGATCTGGTCTTAAGAGAGTAGCGTTCACAAATAAGGTGGCCGAGAAAGATGGGTGCCGGCCAGACAAGAGGCTCCAAACTAACAAGGTAGACATCACTTTCTCCGACACTAATCTGGTAGGCGTGGTCCTTCCCCACGAGGACGCCTTGATCTTGACCTTGAAGATCGGAAATTTTGACGTCAAAAGGGTCTTGGTGGACTCCAGAAGCTCTTTCGAGGTAATATACTTTAAAGTCTTGAAGCTCATAGGGCTTAGTACTCAGGACCTCACCAAAGTCAGTACGCCCCCTCATAGGATTCAACAGCTCATATGTTCTGCCCTTTGGAAAGATTACGCTTTTGATTACCACCGGGCCCATTACAACCAACACGGAGTTTGTAGTTATCGACTCCGATTTGCCTTACAACATTATCATGGGGAGGGCCTGGTTGCATACACTAGGGGCGGTGCATTCCACCTATCATCAGAAGTCGAAGTTCCCCACCCTTGAGGGAGTGAAGGAAATCTGCGGGGACTAAGCGTCCGCCAAGAATTGTTTTTATTCAGTAGTAAGAGTAGGGATCGCCTCTAAGGAAAATGAAGGATCCCCAGGGGAGGTTTTGAACAAATAGCAATTACAGTCCGGGCATTTGAGAGTAGATGAGCCCTAGACAAATCCAGTAGACCGCTTAATGGAAGACCTCTGGAAGGTGCTTCTGGTAGACGAAGACGAAGACAAAGACGAAGACGAAGAGAGGTGCTTCCTGGTCGGCTCCACCATGCCCTCAGCCGAGTAAGAAGAGATTACTAAATTTTTGAGAAAAAATACAGATGTGTTTGCATGGGAAGTCACAAAAATAAAAGGTGTGAGCCCCGATGTGATAATTTATAGGCTTTATGTTGATCCCACTTGCAAGTCGATAAAGCAAAAATCACGGCGCACGGCATAGCACCACGCCCAAGCGGTGAATGATGAGGTAAAGAGGCTCCTCGAGGCCAACACTATCCGGGAGGTTTAGTTCCCAGAATGGCTATCAAATACAATGTGTGCAAGAAGAAGGAAGAGATGTGGCGCGTTTGCGTAGACTTCACTGATTTAAACAAGGCTTTTCCCAAGGATGATTTTCTCCTCCCAAGGGTGGATCAGTTGGTGGATGCCATGGCAGGGCACCAACGCATGACCTTCCTGGACACTAGAGCTGGCTACCACCAAATTCCTCTTCATCCATCCGACCAAGAAAAGTCTGCCTTCATCACTCCAAGAGGGGTTTACTATTATATGGTCATGTCATTCGGTTTAAAGAATATAGGGGCCACTTACCAAAGACTTATGAACCGAATGTTCAAACGGTAGATCGGGAACACTCTGGAGGTCAATATTGAAGACATGTTGGTCAAAATTTGAAAAAGCGACGATCACCTTACGGACCTAGAAGACACCTTCTTTACCCTCCAGGAATACGGGTTAAAGTTGAATATGGAGAAGTGTGTCTTTGGCGTTGGTTCTGAAAAGTTTCTTAGGTGTTAGGTAAGTCGGCGTGGAGTCGAAGCTAACCCAGAATAGATACAAGTTATCCTGGATGTACGGAGTCCCCGGACGGTCTGGGAAGTCCAAAAACTAATGAAAATGTTAGCTGTGCTAAACTGTTTCATCTCTCGGTCATCAGACAAGTGCAAGCCCTTCTTCGGGGCTATCAGGAAGGCCGGGAGGAACACTTGGAATCAAGAATGTGAAGATGCACTCAGAGGGATCAAAGAGTACCTTAGGGTTCTCCTAACCCTGTCTGTCCCAACCAGGGGGAGATGTTGTTCCTTTACTTAATCGTGTCAGAGTTTGTTGTTAGCGGGGTGCAGGTCTGCAAGCATGGACGTGAACAAAAACTGGTGTACTATGTGAGCAAAGCCCTGTTGGACGCGGAGACAATGTACTTGCCCCAGGAAAAGTTAGCACTGACACTAATCACGGCCGCAAGGAAGTTGAGACACTTCTTCCAATCGCACCCAATCACCGTCCTAACAGACCAACCCTTGAAAGTAATTCTCAGAAAGGCAGATCTCTAGGGAAAAATCGTCAAATGGGCGGTGGAGACAGGAGAGCATGATATCCACTTCAAATCTCGTTCTGCCGTAAAGGGACAAGTACTAGCAGATTTCATAACTGAGTTTTCCAAGGAGCTTCCCCTCCTCGGGGAGGGGCCCTCAATGGGCAGCCAAAGGCTCTCCTGGAACCTATGTGTAGACGAATCCTCCAACTACAAGGGTTTTGGAATCGGGATATTGCTAGTCTCCCCGGAGGGAGTAGTCACGAAACAGGCTGTCCGGCTAGGCTTTAAGGTATTTAACAATGGCGCAGAGTATGAAGCCCCTATTTCTGGGCTCAAACTGGCTGATGCAGCAGGAGCTACAGAGCTGACTATCAACTGCGATTNTGGAACCTATGTGTAGACGAATCCTCCAACTACAAGGGTTTTGGAATCGGGATATTTCTAGTCTCCCCGGAGGGAGTAGTCACGGAACAGATTGTCCGGCTAGGCTTTAAGGTATTTAACAATGACGCAGAGTATGAAGCCCCTATTTCTGGGCTCAAACTGGCTGATGCAGCAGGAGCTACAGAGCTGACTATCAACTGCGATTCCATGTTGGTGGTCAACCAGATCAATGGAGAATTTGAAACAAGGGACTCCATAATGAGGGCTTACCATCATGAAGCGATAACTTTACTCCGCAAGTTCAAGAAAGTTGAAGTAAAACAAATTTCTCGAGATAAAAATGCCCACGCTGACGCTCTGACTTGCTTGACCTCAACACTGGATTCTAATACAACACGAAAGATTACGGTGGAGTACCTTCCCAACTTAAGCATAGACGAAGCTCATGGAGTGGTGGCCATCCAGGAAGGGGAGGAGCCCCCTTGCTGGACAGATCCGCTACTTCGATTCCTCCTTNTGCCCACGCTGACGCTCTGACTTGCTTGACCTCAACACTGGATTCTAATACAACACAAAAGATTACGGTGGAGTACCTTCCCAACTTAAGCATAGACGAAGCTCATGAAGTGGTGGCCATCCAGGAAGGGGAGGAGCCCCCTAGCTGGACAGATCCGCTACTTCGATTCCTCCTTTCGGGGAGCTCCCTGGATGCCTAAAGGAAGCCAGGAAAATACATTTGAGGGCCCCAAGATTCTGGGTTTCCCCAGATCAGAAGTTGTACCGAAGATCGTTCTAAAGACCATACCTGTTATGCGTTTGGGAAGACAAAGTTGAACCTCTCCTGTACGAGGTACATGAAGGAATATATGAGGGGCACTCAGATGGGCGATCCATGGTCCACCGCATCATGTCCCAAGGGTATTGGTGGCCATGGATGCAAAGGGATGCGTAGGCGTATGTTAGAAGGTGCGATCAATGTCAAAGGTTCACCCTAGTCATTAAGCAGCCGACCGGTGACTTGCATCTACTGAAGAGTCCTTGGCCATTTGCTCAATGGGGACTCGACCTAGTTGGATCCCTTCCAAGGGCTTTTGAAAACAAGAAATTCCTGATAGTCAGAACCAATTATTTCACAAAGTGGATCGAGGCAAAGCCGCTGAGCCACATCAGGGACGTAGACACCAAGAAGTTTGTATGGAAGAACATAGTCACAAGGTTTGGAGTCCCCCGTGCACTAGTGTCAGACAACAAGACCTAATTCAACAACGAACCTTTCAAGTCTTTTTGTGAATGCCTGGGAATCTGTAACTACTACTCCTCCCTCGCNATCAGGGACGTAGACACCAAGAAGTTTGTATGGAAGAACATAGTCACAAGGTTTGGAGTCCCCCGTGCACTAGTGTCAGACAACAAGACCTAATTCAACAACGGACCTTTCAAGTCTTTTTGTGAATGCCTGGGAATCTGTAACTACTACTCCTCCCCTTCNTAGACACCAAGAAGTTTGTATGGAAGAACATAGTCACAAGGTTTGGAGTCCCCCGTGCACTAGTGTCAGACAACAAGACCTAATTCAACAACGAACCTTTCAAGTCTTTTTGTGAATGCCTGGGAATCTGTAACTACTACTCCTCCCTCGCTTATCCACAAGCCAATGGACAGACAAAATTTTCCAATAAGACCATCATCAACGGGATCAAGAAAAGGTTGAAAAAGGCCAATGACAAGTGGGTGGAAAAGCTCCTGAATATCCTATGGGCATACATGACCACCCCCGAACCTCTACAGGAGAGACGCCTTACGCCCTCGCATATGGGGTAGAGATAGTTATCCCGTTGGAGGTAGGTCTCCCTACCATAAGAATGCAAGCCTTCGACATTAGGACAACGATCACTAGCTCGACTTAGATATGGACCTAACGGAGGAAATAAGGGAAGTGTCTGCCTTGAAATTGGTCAAGTATCAAGAAGGGGTGTCTAGACTTGAGAATTCTAGATAGGTGATCTAGTGCTTAAGAGGATGGTGGCAAACACCTGGGATCTAGTAGACGAAAAAATGGTCCCAATTGGAAAGGCCCATACAAAGTCACATCGGTAGGAGGCTCCAGGTCATACAAGCTAGAAGACATGGAAGGAAGAGCTGTCATAAGACCTTGGAATGTAATGAACTTGAAGAAATACTACTTTTGATAAATAAGAGTTCGTTTTTGTGTCGACTGTATTATCCTGGAAAGGGCATGGCCCTAGGGGCAGTCTCAGGGACTCTTGCCTCCAAATATAGAGTAGGGGTAAGCCTCCTGGAAAGGACATGATCCTGGGGGTAGAGTCTCAGGGACTCCTGTCTCCAAATAAAGAACAGGAGCAAGCCTCTTGGAGAGAGTATGACCCTAGGCCCGAGTCTCGAGAACCTCAGCCTCCAACTAAAAGGCAGGGGCGTGCCTCCTAAATGAAAAATGACCCAGAAAAAGAGCACTCATCGAATACGCTGCTTAGGATAGGGATACTTTGTCATGCAGTAGGCATGAATTGTTGAAAGTCCATCTTATNGGACTCCTGTCTCCAAATAAAGAACAGGAGCAAGCCTCTTGGAGAGAGTATGACCCTAGGCCCGAGTCTCGAGAACCTCAGCCTCCAACTAAAAGGCAGGGGCGTGCCTCCTAAATGAAAAATGACCCAGAAAAAGAGCACTCATTGAATACGCTGCTTAGGATAGGGATACTTTGTCATGCAGTAGGCATGAATCGTTGAAAGTCCATCTTGTCTGGGAGTCCTAGAATACACTTGGTTAAGTAAATGGAGCCTGGAAATAGGTTGTCAAGATAAATGCATCTTAACTACCTGGTCCCATAGTGACCACACCTTGGGGAATCGAGGAGAAAAAAGACCGCAAGAAAGCAGCTGACATCTAATATGGGTGTGATTATCCCCAAGTGTTCTCACAAACCTCGAGTCCGAACACCAAANAGTAGGCATGAATCGTTGAAAGTCCATCTTGTCTGGGAGTCCTAGAATACACTTGGTTAAGTAAATGGAGCCTGGAAATAGGTTGTCAAGATAAATGCATCTTAACTACCTGGTCCCATAGTGACCACACCTTGGGGAATCGAGGAGAAAAAGGACCGCAAGAAAGCAGCTGACATCTAATATAGGTGTGATTATCCCCAAGTGTTCTCATAAACCTCGAGTCCGAACACCAGANGCTGACATCTAATATGGGTGTGATTATCCCCAAGTGTTCTCACAAACCTCGAGTCCGAACACCAAAGTATGCTTGCACAAATACATGGGTGAGGTTGTCTTAGCAAGATATTAGTGGGGCAAGGAAAATCCCATCCCCTCGGATCGACCCACGAGGAAGATGAAGCTAACCAGAGTGCAAGTATACATCTCTCAGTGCCATTGGCTCCGAAACCTTTCGGAGACCTCCATTCCCGACACATGACCTCGACATCGGTACTTGTTGGGTTTAACAATGTTTGTAACGTGTCCTCGAGGCCGGGGGATACCAAACGTACATCTAAATGATACAAGTAATGTTCTAAAATTCTATGCTTCTTGGGCCCGAAGGTCAACATTTAGGAAGTTAGAAGTTACAAACAAATATACAGGGACGACAAAAGAGCACGCATGAATTTAGAATAGTCACTTTTTTATTCCAAAAGAAGAGGTCTTTACGTCCCCCAGGCTACAAAAAAAAGAGAAAAATACAAGGGGTATAGAAACCTAAGTGTAGGTGGACGGAGGGGGAGGACTGAACACTTAACCGCTAGCATCTCCAGTGGCATCCCCAAATAACTCCTCGATGCTGAGGTAAGAGTCAACATTAG
The DNA here is from genome assembly GCA_963454935.2 of Ilex paraguariensis. Taxonomy (NCBI): domain Eukaryota; kingdom Viridiplantae; phylum Streptophyta; class Magnoliopsida; order Aquifoliales; family Aquifoliaceae; genus Ilex; species Ilex paraguariensis. The sequence continues at coordinate 221,202 of CAUOFW020009457.1, forward strand.
TGGCATTAGTATGAGAAGCCGGAGCAAGAGCAATAGGGACTGAGGGTGCAGGGGCACTGCAAACTCAGGAACTGAAGGATCTGCCCTTGGGAGGACAGTGTCATCTAGGATCGAGGCTGCGATGTCGANTGAACACTTAACCGCTAGCATCTCCAGTGGCATCCCCAAATAACTCCTCGATGCTGGGGTAAGAGTCAGCATTAGTGGCATTAGTATGAGAAGCCGGAGCAAGAGCAATAGGGACTGAGGGTGCAGGGGCACTACAAACTCAGGAACTGAAGGATCTGCCCTTGGGAGGACAGTGTCATCTAGGATCGAGGCTGCGATGTCAAAGGCCTCCCCCGAGCTTTGCACTTAAGCATTTGCTGCGTCTTCAGTAGCAATTTCTGCCACAACCTACAACATCTGCTTTGATGGCACATATTCATGCATAAGGAATAGAGGGGACTCAGAAGGAACCCCCTCCACCAGGAGTGCCTCGTCCTAACCCTTCTTAAAAAACTCCCTTTTATTTTCTTCAAGGGCAACTAGGACGTCGTTAGCACATTCATCGGTGATCTGCTACTCTGTCCTCTTGTTGGCTTCCATCTCTACCCTGACTCGGTCTTGCTCCTGGGTAAGGGTTGAGCAGGTCTGCTCCGACTCCTCGACCTTTGCCTCTGTTGAAGATAATCGCTGCGTTTACTCGGTAATCTTCCTCTCGGCGTCAACGAGGGCCACGTTTAGCTTTTCAGCACTAACCCTCGCCGCCTCACCCTCCCTCAGTAGTTACTCAATTTGGGCCGCCTGGGAAGATAACGTGATGTCCCTGGCGGCCATTTNCGTCAACGAGGGCCACGTTTAGCTTTTCAGCACTAACCCTCGCCGCCTCACCCTCCCTCAGTAGTTACTCAATTTGGGCCGCCTGGGAAGATAATGTGATGTCCCTGGCGGCCATTTCCTCCCTAGTAGCAGCAAGGGCCGTCTCGACTTCGGCCTTCTGCTTCTCGAATTGTTGGAGACTTTGTCTCTGAGCATGATAGCGCACAACAATAACCGATATTTGTTGGGAAGCCTGTTGGAAGGAGAAATGAAAAGATTACACCGAGGAAGAGAAGACAACGCATAAAATAGTAACTGAAAAAAACTTACCACTAGGGAATCCTAGATGATTGAGCGGAATAGCTAGTTAGTCGGCCGGCCTTGGTGCTCCGTCATGTCAGCCTCAAAATGAAATGTCTCACTCATGACATAGGCCATGTGAGGATCATGGATGATGGAGTTGTTGACTTGGATCACCCTATTTTCTCGATCCCGGGCCTGGGGGTGCCACTCCTCTGCACTTGTCCTTTGTGGAAGAGGATGAGGAGTTTGTTTTTGTTGTTGTTGCTGCTATTGTTGTTGTTGTTGATGATGTNATCATGGATGATGGAGTTGTTGACTTGGATCACCCTATTTTCTCGATCCCGGGCCTAGGGGTGCCACTCCTCTGCACTTGTCCTTTGTGGAAGAGGATGAGGAGTTTGTTTTTGTTATTGTTGCTGCTATTGTTGTTGTTGTTGATGATGTTGTTGTTGTTGCTGCTATTGTTGTTATCCTTGTTGTTGCTGTGATGGAAGACCCTTGTCTCAGCCCAAACCATCATGCCTTTGTTTGGTCCTCCTCTTCTTTTCAACTTGAGGGTCCCGATAGTGGACCAGGCCCCGAGCAGTGGACCTTGGTGGTACAGGNTATTGTTGTTATCCTTGTTGTTGCTGTGATGGAAGACCCTTGTCTCAGCCCAAACCATCATGCCTTTGTTTGGTCCTCCTCTTCTTTTCGACTTGAGGGTCCCGATAGTGGACCAGGCCCCGACCAGTGGACCTTGGTGGTACAGGAGGAGGGGGAGGAACGTTGATGTTGATCTGCGAGGGGGGGTGGAGGGACATCGTCGGAGGACCCCCTGCCCTTCAAGGCGGCCCTCTGATTCAGGAAGTTGAGGTTAAGACGAGGCCGACGCGACATTGCGACTTCAAATGCGTCCTCTTCGTCCAAGCTTTGTAGGATGTTGAAATCTGGCCAAGTATCTCTCCCAGAAGTACTGGCCTCTGCTTGAACGGTGGTGAAAGGCTCCCTGACTACCTTGGTCTCCTCGGCGACCCCTTATACCTCAGCCTCAGTAGCCTTATCAGGATCTCCTTCTAAGTTCTACTCCAAGTCCTATTCCAAGTTCNGCGTCCTCTTCGTCCAAGCTTTGTAGGATGTTGAAATCTGGCCAAGTATCTCTCCCAGAAGTACTGGCCTCTGCTTGAACGGTGGTGAAAGGCTCCCTGACTACCTTGGTCTACTCGGCGACCCCTTATACCTCAGCCTCAGTAGCCTTATCAGGATCTCCTTCTAAGTTCTACTCCAAGTCCTATTCCAAGTTCTGCTGGAAAAGCTCGGACCACTTGGAGGGGTCGTAGGTTTGGGGAAGTTGGAAAAACTTCTTATATCCTAGAATGTAGTCTAGAAACACGTGAGCTACTCGGTCAAAACCGTCATCGATGTACCCCCAGACAATGACAAGATTGCCAAAATTGACCAAGTGTCGCGGAGGGGGAGTAGCTTCTCGGGAGGAAACGTTTGCACAAAAGAAAGAAGATTGTCAAGACTCGTATAAANCGGACCACTTGGAGGGGTCGTAGGTTTGGGGAAGTTGGAAAAACTTCTTATATCCTAGAATGTAGTCTAGAAACACGTGAGCTACTCGGTCAAAACCGTCACCGATGTACCCCCAGACAATGACAAGATCGCCAAAATTGACCAAGTGTTGCGGAGGGGGAGTAGCTTCTCGGGAGGAAACGTTTGCACAAAAGAAAGAAGATTGTCAAGACTCGTATAAATTAATATTAGAAAGCTAAAAAGCCAAGAAGAGAGGGAGAAACCGATGTATTTGTTGTTCAACCCTCCTTGGGGTAGGACAAGCTGTCGTACTCGGGGCCGACCCCCTTCTCCTAAGCATCGCTGAAGACCAACAAATCATCCTTGTATCCCTTGTCAGAATCAGGAAGGTGGGTGATAAGGTATATGGAGGTGTCATGGGCTTTGAGATAGAATTTTTGCTGGGGCATCACCCTCAGCAAGGAATAGCAGAAAAAGATGTCCTCGAGGCCTAGGTTGACCCCGAGGTGCTTGTTAAGATCCATCACCCCCATTACTATTCTAAAGACATTAAGACAACATTGTTTAGAAAAAAGATGAAATCGAGACAGGAACTGAAGAAGTAATGGATGGAGGGGGAATCTGATCCTGCCCTCCATGACGACCTTGGTATAAAATGACATGGCACCCTCGGTGCCGACATTGGGGCGATAACGAGTTGGGTCGAAATCGTCAATGCCGACACTACAAGGGATGTCATAATGAGCTTTGAAGTTGGTTATTTGTTAGATACCCTTGATCGTGTACTTCCTCGGCCTGGAGGTCCCAGTCTCTTGGACCTCGGTGGTAGGGCGGCGACTCCTTGGCATTTTATACAGAGAAAGGGAGAGGATCCCAGGGGGTGTTCTATAAAAATAGGGCTTCTAAGGGGTGCTAACAGATGTTGAAACGATTAGGGAAGGCAATGGGGGCCTAGAAGATGTCTAGTCACTAGAAAAACGAAAGAAAGGGAGAAAAGAAAAATGAAGGGGGTAGTTTTGTGCCCTCAAGAACCAAGGATGTGGAGTTTAGAAGGCGATGTTAGGCGAAAAAACAAAAAAGGAGAAGGAAAGAGTAAAAGTGAAACACTCACTAGAGAGAGGGAACGAACAATGGAGGCTGGGAAATGCTCTTCCCCTTCAAATGATGAACAAAAATGGAGGATTCTTCGAGGAAAGGCGACAAAAAATTCCTGTGAGCTCTCCGGCGAAAAAATTCTTCGACAGAAGGGGATTTTGGTGAGTTTTTTGGCAAGAAAGTCTTTGATATAGCCAAAGGGTCATAAAAGTGAAGAAGGTGGGAGGGGGCTCTGTTTATATAGGCTGTATCCCCATCATTGTGCACAAGACACAAGCACATGCACATTCAATGTGCATGATCCCCAAAGACGGGAAAATGGCTGACGCAATGATGAAACGGTTGAGCCCTTTGACCTCCTAACGACACGTGCCCCCGCCGTATGAATATCAAAGGGATGAGGGCAGTTGATGGGACACTTCTGAGAAAAGGTAGGATTCAAACACGTATTCTCGACACCGAGGGTACGCCCTGCGAAGAAGGCCACATGCCCTCGGCACTGAGGGCACGACCTCTCTGATAATGCTAGGTGTCCTCGACACCGAGGACACCCCTTGCTCCCCGATGGATCCATATGTTCTA
>CAUOFW020009457.1:236713-280028 GCA_963454935.2 Ilex paraguariensis
ATAATACATGGTAAAGTAATAGGGGTTAAAGAATTATGTCTGATCCATGCAGGTAAAAGGCTCTTCATGTTTGGATGCTCAATTATCCGATATTTGCATAAGTACTTCTGCAGCTCCAACCTACCTTCCAGCCCATTACTTCAAGACCCAAGATAACAAAGGGAATGTTCGAGAATATAATCTTATTGATGGGGGTGTTGCTGCAAATAATCCGGTAAGAATTAAATTATGTATAAGATATTATTCCACTTACAATTACATATTTATCTTTAACACTGGGACCTACAGTTTGACAAATTGTAGAAGATGCCTTTTTCTCCCTTAATGAATCCACAAAATGTAGATGACACCCTTAAAATTAGCGACCACAAATCAAAAATCAAATATCAAGAGTGAAAATGAATGTGTGTATGTATTCAGAATCTCCTTTCACTCGTGCATCCATTTATGGATGGAAATATGTTGTGGTCTAAGGAGCATGACTTCTCCTCGACTTGTTAAAAGCACCACGTTTTAATGAGCATTGCTAGACTTATCAAATTGTTTACTTAAATTTTGTATACCAAACCAGTACGAGTGATTGGAGTTGTCGGTCTCACTTACTCCCACTACACATTCAATATTGTAGAGGTTTCGTCACATTATTTGGTATACAATATTTGATAACTTCATTTAGAATGTATATACTAACTCGTTCAATCAAGTCATGACCTCAAATTATGCATGCTAGTACTAACTCGTTCCATCCCTATATGTCTATGTAAGAATTGCACATGGATTCGACGTGACAAATCTAATATTAGTAATAAACTGCAAAAAAAAAAAAAAAAAATCTGAATTTAATATCGTTGTTTATTTCTTGATGAAATGCTTTCAGACTTTGGTTGCCATTAGCGAAGTGACAAAACAGGTCATTGAGAACAATCCAGACTTCTTTCCCATCAAGCCCATGGACTATGCTCGATATCTAGTAATTTCAATTGGCACAGGGGCAGCAAAGATTGAACAGAAATACAATGGTAAAATGGCTGCCAAATGGGGAGTTCTAGGCTGGTTAATTCATGGAGGTTCGACTCCATTGGTGGATGTGTTTACTCAATCAAGTGGAGATATGGTTGATTTTCACAATTCTGTGGTTTTCCAAGCACTTCATTCAGAAGAAAATTACCTTCGAATTCAAGTAAGCTTACATACAATCTCATTGAATTTAATTCTAATTTTACAAATTAAATATATTTTTCGTCTCTAAAGTATATACAAAATGTACTTTAATTCTCTAATCACTGATTATGCCACTTTGGTGGTTGAATGATGAAATTTGTGTCTAAATGATTTAAACGCTAACTACCTTCTCAACTCGTCGCGATGCAAATATAGTTTTGAAATCCCACCAAAAGTAAACGGGTCATCTTCCATCCATGTATTGTTTGATTAGGTGGTTAACAGTTTGATATAACACATACTAATATATTGCTTGCAAAACCAGGAAGACACATTGACTGGTACAGAAGCTTCAGTTGATGTTGCGACGAAGGCCAACTTGGAAAAACTGGTAAAAATAGGTGAAAATCTACTGAAGAAACCAGTTTCAAGGGTGAATTTGGAGACGGGACTCCACAAACCAGTTGAAAACGCAGGCACAAATGAGGATGCTCTCAAGAGGTAAAAAACAATAGACATTATTTGAAAACGTTTTCTTGAAGTATTTTTTCGTAAATAAAACACATATTTTTATCACATATTTTTTTTTCTTGAAAGCAAAAGCCAAAAAAGACATGTATGATAACTATTTATGGATAATATATTTTAATCTACAAGTAATATATACATATAATTAAGCTTAAAGAAGAGAGTAAATCCAGATACAAGCAATTCTTTTTTGCGCTTAGAGATATATAATTTTTTTGCTTCTCGCTTTTCAATGGTACTTTTTCACCAAAACAAATACATGTTCTTATTTAAAAAGTAAGAAATAAAGTAAGCTCGAGAGTTATTTGTATTTTCTTATTATCCACAAAAGTTTAAAATATTATGTTTTTACCTCTCACAGGTTTGCCAGACTACTTTGCAATGAAAGGAGACTTCGAGAGTTAAGATCGCCACTGACCAGCAAGGCACTGACCAACAAGGCTCAAGCGTCAAGCCTCAATGTTGTGCATCACATTGTTATCCCTTGACCATATGCCCGTTTACTTCTCATATTTGTCGTCAAATTTAACTATTTTTTATTCTTTGCACAAATTTGTAAAACATGCTATGCGATCGAAAGATAGACGTTCTTTAATTAGAAAATATTTATAGATTTTCATTTCTCTTTGAACGGTGAGAATTTGCCCACATCAACAAACTTTAACGTGTGATATCTCGACTCAAAGCCTTGGTGACACTAGTGCAACCATTGTCTACTTAAGGGAGGGCTCATGGGGACCTTTGACCCCCCAGAAAAAGCATAATAGTTTCATTGATCTCTCTCTGTCTCTCTCTCATATACAAACACACGCCCACACTTCCGAACCTTTTCATTTGCATATCATTTGATTCAATGAATTTGTGTGATTCACCAAAAAACAAAAGACAGTCTTGAAAGGCTTGTAAGAGTTTCTTGTCTTGAAAGACAAGAAGTAAATGACCCTATAACATACCATGCATGAGTTTGAATTTCTAGGTTTGGTTTTATACTTAATATTACCCTGATTTTATAAGAATTTTATTGAGAAACTGATTATTTCGAAAATAATTATTAAGCTATGAAAAAATTTGATTTGTTGAGAAGTTGAGCTTGGGTCATCTCAGATTCAACTTGAATATTCGCAAACTCATGCGCACTCCAGCAATAAACTCGAGTTACTCAAGAGTCCTAGAACTTGGCAGGAGTTTCAAAACTTCCCTTTGGTACTTGAAAAAAACATCACGCATGTGTAATTAAAAAAAGTGAACATATAAAACTGGCGTATCAAACTGGTGTTCCCTTAATGAATAGAAAAAAAAGGATAAACGTACATTAAGTTGCATGTGTTTTATTAGTAAATAATGATAGATTCACAGAAGAAACTGTCAGATGATGTTGTGTTGATAGTGTGAAAGAGAGAGACTTTGGTTCTTTTTGGTTTTTTATGACTATCACAGTAATATCATTTGGTTCTTTTTTTTTTTTTTTTATGAGTCCAACAATATCCTTTTCTAATTAAATTGGGATAATGCTATATGACTAGGAAAACATACTAAATTTTGTGACGTTGATGCGGTGAGCAAAACTAGAATTAAAATGAGTAAAAATAAAAGTAAGGGCACTACTATGTTGGTATAGTACCACATTATTTGGTCTTTTTAATCATTCTAGTTAGGACGGTCAAAGTTTGACACGACACAATTATATGAATTAAGTGGATTTAAATGAAATTTTAACGGGTTTGGGTGATAAACGAGTTAACCAGTCTAACACATTTAATAAATGGGTCATGTTCGGGTGAGTCATATCAACCCGTTTACCTGTTTAAATAAAATTAATATAATAATAAATTAATAATTATTTTTAAAAATTAAGCAGATTTTTTTTAATGACAACCACAGAATATATATTATTTTTAGTGATGGCCACATTTTTTTTTAATTTAGTGATAGTCACAAAAAATATAATAATAAATTAAAACTAAACAGATTAAATGAGTCGTATCGTATTACCCATTTATTAAATGATTCGTGTTCGTGTTGAGGGTTTTCACCCTTTTATGAAACGAATCGTGTATGAGTTTACATATTTTTCATCTGTCACCCGGTTAACCTAACACGTAACTATTTAACTTAACACGTTTGACACCCCTAATTTTAGCATTATCCTTTACATTGGTAAAGAAGAAATAAGGCCTTCTTATCCATCTTCCTTGATTGCTTAAGCACTGCCTTTTGAGCATCATTAAGCGCTTGCTCTTCCTCCATAGTCGGCTCGATGTAACCTTTTTCAACAATGTCCCAAAGATCTTGAGATTGTAACACCACCTTGATTTGAATACTCCAATTCTCATAGTTATCTTTTCCCAATTTGAAAAATTGGGGTTGAAGCACATTACTCATAGTAGCCATAACAATCTGCTCTGATACCACTTTTGTTGGGAATTAGAAGAAAAAAAAACTACTAAAGAGCACAAAAATAGAAGATGAAAAACTGCTCCACTTCCACACTAATTTCACTCAAGAAACATCTTTATATTTCATCAAATATGATCACAATATCAAGGAATACATGAGGAGCAACTTATCAGAATTTTTCAGCAGTAAACACTCAAGAAAATTCAAAGAAATAGAGCTTCTGCTCATGAACAAGCTGCTGTTTTTTTCAGGCAGCAAACACACTGTTTTTCTCACTTTTTCCTCTCTATTTTTCTGCACAGAGACTCTCTATTTTGGACAGTAACTCCGGCCCCTTTTATACTGATTTTTCCTAGCCAAAACACTCTAAATTTGGCCACTTTATGGCTGGCTACCCCAAGAAAAAACTGTTCAACTTTCCATGCAACCATACATGAATAAGTCTCCCAAATACATGAATAGACTTCTCAAAAATATTCTGGACACTTCTGGTATATATCACTTCAAATACCATGACTTTTCAATACCCAAAAATACAAAAAAAATACCCCTTAAAAAAAATAGAGTTTATAAAACTAAAATTCCCCCTTAAACTCAATTCCTTGAGTTCTCATGCCTAGCATCATTTTCAATTTTCTGAACACATCATGCTTCACTGGCTTTGTAAAAATGTCGGCAACTTGATCTTGAGTATTGCAATGTATCAAGTTCACTTCTTCATTTTTCACATGCTCTCTAATAAAATGGTAACGTGTATCAATGTGTTTATTCCGTTTATGAAACACCGGATTCTTTGCCAACGTCATTGCCGATCTATTATCAACAAGGATCTCTGTGGGAATTTCTTGAGAAAATCCCAAATAATTCAACAAGTTCCTCAACCAAATAGCATAACAAACTGTTGAGTTTGCAGCCATATACTCCGCTTCACATGTAGACAAAGTAACAATTGTTTGCTTCTTGGATGACCAAGTAAAAGCCGTATCTCCCATGAAAAAACAATAACCCGAGGTACTTTTCATTTCATCCAAATCTCGTCTCCAATCACTATCTGAATATCCAACAAGTCTAAAATTATTAGTGTAAGAATAAAATAAGCCATCATTGAGTGTACCTCTAATATAACGTAGAATCCTCTTTGCTCCATTAAGATGAGTTTGATCCGGTGTTTCCATGTATCTACTAACTAAGCCAACTCCATAAAGAATATCTGGCCTCGTGCAAGTAAGATACCGAAGACTTCCAACTAAACTTTTGAAGTAAGTTGGATCAACATTTTCACCACTAATTCTCTTCCTCAATTCCAATCCAACTTCAACGGGCGTGTTCACCGGGTTGCAAGAATCCATCTTGAACTTCTTGAGCACTTCCTTTGCATAACCACTTTGAGAAATAAAAATTCCATCTTCTCTTTGCTTTACCTCAATGCCAAGGAAATGAGACATTAAGCCAATATCAGTCATTTCAAACTCCTTAATCATACTTCTCTTGAATTCATCAAACATCATTGGATCATTGCCAGTGAAGATCAAGTCATCAACATAAAGACAAACAAGTAACACACTTCCATTCCCATCCATCTTCATGTATAATGCATGCTCATAGGGACACTTTTGAAAAACATTCTCATGTAAATATTTGTCAATTCTAGCATTCCATGCGCGCGGTGCTTGCTTTAATCCATAGAGAGCTTTTCTCAACTTGTACACTTTATCTTCATGTCTCTTCTTCACATACCCCAAAGGTTGTTCAACATAAATCTCCTCTTCAAGAAATCCATTCAAGAATGCCGATTTCACATCAAGTTGATAAATTTTCCATTTGTTTTGTGCCGCAAAAGAAATCATCAACCTAATTGTTTCCAAACGAGCAACGGGAGCAAATACCTCGTCATAATCAATTCCGACCCTTTGCTTGTAGCCTTTAGCAACTAACCTTGCCTTATATCTTTGGACTTCACCATTTGCATCCTTTTTGGTTTTATACACCCACTTCACACCAATTGCTTTTTGACCTTGGGGAAGACTAACTAGTGTCCATGTATCATTCTTTTCATTTGCTTTCATTTCTTCATCCATTGCTATTCTCCATTTCTCTTCTTGAATCGCTTCTTCAAAACATAAAGGATCACAATCCATGAATAGACAAAACAAATTCAAGTTACCTTCAAAATTTTCCGTAGATTCATATATCTCTTGCAAACTTCTCATTTTCCTTGGTCTTTGACTTGAACTTGAATCTAATGATGATGATGATTCACCTGTAGAAGATGAGGGGGATCCATGTGGAGGTGTCTGTGGCTCTCTTTGGACTTCCCTTGGTTCTTCGGACTCTTCTTCTTCAAGCATAAGTTCCACTTCAGTGGCTGAAATTTTTCCTTTCCAATCCCACATGTCTTCCTCTTCAAAGATAACATCTTTAGTCATGATTACTTTCTTGGTAATGGGGTTGTATAACTTGTACCCCATTGTTCTATCACCATACCCAAGAAAAATGCACTTTTCACCTTTATCATCAAGTTTTGTCCTCCTTGCTTCGGGAATCTTCGCATAAGCAATGCATCCAAAAACTCTAAGATGGGCTACACTCGGCTTGAATGAACACCAAGCTTCCTCCGGAGTCTTAAAACGAACACTTTTGGTTGGACATCGATTCAACAAGTACACTGCACATGCTACAGCTTCGGCCCAAAATTCTCTAGGCAATCTCTTTCCTTTCAACATGCTTCTAGCCATATCAAGAATAGTTCTATTTTTTCTTTCCGCAACTCCATTCAGTTGAGGTGTATAGCTTGGCGTGAATTGATGCACAATTCCATGCTCCTTGCAATAGTCTTCAAATAAATCGGAACTATACTCACCACCTTGATCGGATCTCAACCTCTTGATAAAATAACCACTTTGCTTCTCAATAAGATTCTTGAACTCCTTAAAAACTTCAAACACTTCGGACTTCCTTCTTAAAAAATAAACCCAAGTCTTCCGCCTATAGTCATCAATAAAAGTAAGAAAGTAACAATTGTTACCATTTGACATAGGCTTCAAAGGACCACAAACATCGGTGTGCACAAGCTCCAATGGTCGTGATGCTCTCCACTTGACTTCTCTTGAGAAGCTTAATCTTTGATGCTTGCCAAGAATACACCCTTCACATAACTCATCCGGATGATCTATGTAGGGTAGACCTTTCACCATTTTCTTGCTAGATAAAAGCTTCAAGCCACCAAAATTAAGATGTCCAAGTCTCAAGTGCCACAACCAAGAATCATCTTTAATAATAGCATTCAAACATCTCATCGCATCATGTTGAATATTCAAAGGAAACATTCTATTCTTGGACATTTTCACATTAGCAATCAAATTACCACGAGCATCTTTAATTGTAAGGTGGAGATTCTTCATGCTAATATCATAGCCCTTTTCTAAAAGTTGCCCTAAACTCAAAATGCTATTCTTCATATCCGGCACATAATAGACATCCGAAATAAAATCATGATTGCCATCCTTGAGCTTAATAAGAATTTTACCTTTGCCTTTCACTGGAATGTTGGAGGAGTCGCCAAAAGTAACTTTGCCTTGCGCCACTTCATCAAGTTCTACGAACATATGCATCTGGCCACACATATGGTTGCTTGGCCCGGAATCAAGAAACCACACGTTGCCATTATCTTCCTCGGATCCATCATAGGCCAGCAACAAAGTAGATCCTGCTTTATTACTTGATTTCTCAGCATAATTCACATGTTCTTCAACATTTTTACTTGCCCAACATTTATTACTATAATGCCCAAACTTGTGACAATTGAAGCATTCAACATTTCTCTGGTCAAAACTTTGATTGTTGTAATTATCTCTTGCTCTTCCTCGTCCTCTTCCTCTCGAACCATAAAAATTTTGATTTCTTGTATCATTAGTGAATTGACCTCTTCCACCTCTTCCTCTATTAGCGTAGCTTCTTCCACGACCTTCGTAGCCTCTTCCTCGATTGCCATAACCTTTACCTCGTGTTCCATTACCTCTTTCTCTTTGAGATGTACCACCTTGAAATTCTCTGTTTTCATCTTTCAAAGAAAACTTAGATTGAAGAGCTTTTTTAAGAGAATTTGGAGTCTTTTTATTAATACGCTGCTCATGTATTTCCAATGTCGCCATCAATTCATCAACACTTGTAGTCTTGAAATCCATGGACTGCTCAATGGCTACAACAACATGCTCAAATTTTGGAGTTAAGGTTCGTAGTATTTTTTCAATAACACGAACGTCATCAATATCTTCTCCATACCTTCGCATTTGATTCACAATCACCAAAGTTCTTGAAAAATACTCCGAAATTGACTCGGCTCCATTCATATTCAAACTTTCAAATTCACCTCGCAATATTTGAAGACGAACCCGAATTGTTTTATCAATTCCTCTATGCAAACTCTTCAAAATTTCCCAAGCTTGCTTCGAAATGGTCGCGGAAGAAATCTTCTCAAAAGTATTATCGTCAATACATTGGTAAAGAAGAAATAAGGCCTTCTTATCCGTCTTCCTTGATTGCTTAAGCACTGCCTTTTGAGCATCATTAAGCACTTGCTCTTCCTCCATAGTCGGCTCGATGTAACCTTTTTCAACAATGTCCCAAAGATCTTGAGATTGTAACAACACCTTGATTTGAATACTCCAATTCCCATAGTTATCTTTTCCCAATTTGAAAAATTGGGGTTGAAACACATTACTCATAGTAGCCATAACAACCTGCTCTGATACCACTTTTGTTGGGAATTAGAAGAAAAAAAACTACTAAAGAGCACAAAAATAGAAGATGAAAAACTGCTCCACTTCCACACTAATTTCACTCAAGAAACATCTCTATATTTCATCAAATATGATCACAATATAAAGGAATACATGGGGAGCAACTTATCAGAATTTTTCAGCAGTAAACACTCAAGAAAATACAAAGAAATAGAGCTTCTGCTCATGAACAAGCTGCTGTTTTTTTCAGGCAGCAAACACACTATTTTTCTCACTTTTTCCTCTCTATTTTTCTGCACAGAAACTCTCTATTTTGGGCAGTAACTCCGGCCCCTTTTATACTGATTTTTTCTAGCCAAAACACTCTAAATTTGGCCACTTTATGGCTGGCTACCCCAAGAAAAAACTGTTCAACTTTCCATGCAACCATACATGAATAAGTCTCCCAAATACATGAATAGACTTCTCAAAAATATTCTGGACACTTCTGGTATATATCACTTCAAATACCATGACTTTTCAATACCCAAAAATACAAAAAAAATATCCCTTAAAAAAAATAGAGTTTATAAAACTAACAATTTTTAATCTCGTATTTGTAATAAAATCAAGTCGGCTTTAATAGATTACTGTCTATAAATATTTCTAATTTTACTACTATTAAACAACTCTTATCCAAAAGATGAATACCCGCAATGTTTAATGATTCTATCATTCATGATAAATAAATAAGTAATAAACAAAAAGAAAAGGCCATTTCATTTAGACAAAAGTGAAGTTATTTTGCTTAGAAATTTTTGAAGTATTTTTGTTTAGAAATTGTCTGTTTTGTGATTGATTATTTAAACTAAAGATTTAATATTTGAATATTTTAACTGAGAGAATAAGTTTGATCGTGGCTCGGGTGGGATGCAAACACTCATAAGCCCCAACCAAATCGAGGTTGAGCAAGATTCTAAATTTGGTTGGAGTTCGAGTTTAATTAGTCATAACCGAGTTAAATGTAACTTAAATAAATTTCGGTTTAATTAACACCCGTAATTCACTATCTGTCACATGCAATGCTAGGAGGACAGGTTAACTAGGACAAACTCCACCGTTGATGTTGCTACTAAGGAAAACTTGGACAAACTAGTGGAGATTGGAGAAAGGTTGTTAAAGAAACCAGTTTCACGAGTGAATTTGAAGACAGGTCTTGCTGAGCTAGTTAAAAATGGTGGCACAAATGAGGATGCTCTCAAAAGGTATGGGAACAATCGAAATAATCTTTATCATTCTACTTTGGTTCGGCTACCAAATATTGTGGGAAAGACTATGGTATTTAGTTCAAAATCGTAAAATGAAAGTTACGACTAAATTGGGTGAATTTAGGAAAAATAAGTTCATTTGGGTTCAATCCTAACATTTTTGAATTAATCTACATTTTTTGAGTCATAACTTGACCTCAACTAAATTTTAACTAATCTCCATTTATCAGTCATAACTTTACGTATGATACAGAATTCGATACCATTGCCATTCTCAAAATTTGTTATTACACTACTAATTTTTATGTTCCTGCCTGTTACAGGTTTGCAAAATTACTTTCAGATGAAAGAAAACTTAGACAGCAAAAACTACCAAGCTCTTACAAGGGCTTAAAGTAGAAGCAGTAGTTGCTGCATGCCTATATATTATCAAGATTACACAACAGCTGTTGAATAATTGCACTAGTTGCATTGGTGCTTTTCTTCTTCTTCTTCTTATTGTTTATCTTTTTCCTATGAAAGGATTGTAATTAATTTGATGTATTGTTTTCCTAAATAAAATGATAACAATATGGACTAAATACATTTTTTATTCTTATTGTATTTGTTTTTTTTTTTTTTTTTGATATCCATAATGAATAGATTCATAGGTTCGACATCTTATAATAAAACTCATATATATGAGAGAAATATTATATCACATAATATCGACGAATGAGGTAAGTTCATTAACAATTCACAAATAAAAAATGGCAAAAAAAGAAAAGAAAGAAGGCATTGACTCCTCTTTCATATCTAGCATCTATAGTGTATGTTTCCTATGTGGATTTCTCTTATCGTTTAATAAAGAGTCCTCCCATTGTAACAAGGAATGTCACGAAACATTACTTTGACTAACTATAGTTTTGGTCTTTAAAGTATCTGATAAATGTTACTTTGATCCTTCAACTACTAATTATGTTTATTTAGTCCAAACAAAACACATCATTTAAATCGAGTGGCACGTGATATTTTTTTGTGAGGTGCATGTAGCATACATAAGATTTTTTGTTAGCAACTTTGTGAATATAATCAACAGAATTGATATTTAAGGGATCATTGTAATATTTCTTTCATACTTCAAATATTAAAAGTGCGTATATTTTTTTTTTCAGTACGCCGTCATCAATTTTACTATTTAAGTACAAATTTGAAATTTTAGATACAACCATTCATGTTGGGTAATGGGTCACTGTAACCGCTTTCATCGGTCGATGAATTCGTGCTCCAAATTTTACTTATACAAGAAAATTATAATGTGAATATCAATTAACCACCTATTAAATTACATACAATATGAAAATTAGTTACATTACTACATTGGCAAACTCAGGATTTATTCATATTAATTAACTAATAATGAATTGCGAGGCTAATAATCAGGTCTCTCTAGCTCTAAATCTCATGAGCTTGATTTGAATTATTCAGGATTGATCTAACTTTGGAGAATGTCCGATTGATGATCTACACTCTCGGATATCCTTCTCCTCGGAGAGTATATCTGCCAATCTACAAAGTTCAATCAAATATAATTTAGTTGAAATAAATATAATACTATTCTAAAATTTAAAAAAAAAAACTAAGAAAAGGGTGTGAGAGTAGTGTTGTACTTGATTAGAGCATGCTCATTGGTCAAGGAAACCTGATTAGAGGTCTCGTACACACTAGTATCTAAATTCACCCGCGAAACAGACTTTTTCAACAAATTCTCGTCAATTTTTACCGAATCCTCCAACATCAATCAAATCAAATACACATCATCTGTATGTTTTAATTGAGTGTTAATAAACAAAAATTAAAAAAAAAAAAAAAAAGGTAGGAAGAATCAAACATATCGAATACACATTATCTATATCTAAAAATTAATAAAATCTATAGATATTTCGCGGATACCTCTAAATATAGAACAAGATGTATAATTTTTAATTTTAATCTATACCCTTTCTTTAGAGTTCACATATAATACAAAACATCAATAAAATTCCATATGATATTAAACACATGAGTATTTTTAAAGTATTATCTATTATTACATATCAAGAGAGTATAAAAAAAATGAGTCACTTACGATATAATTTAAAAGACAAATACTTGTAAACAAAATGTGATTATAATTCCTTTAATTAATCACTCTTATTTTAGAAATATTTCATAATAAGATAATATTACATTTTTTTATGGTAAAAATTCATAATTTTGTTTATTAATGTTAAAAAATTATTAAAAATTATAAATACTAAGCCTTTAAATAATAATAAATTAAAAAATATATTTTATTATAGATGTATTCTGATTATATTCGTATCTTATTCTGTTAAAATTTTATTTTATAGCCTTGTGTTCTATCCGTGAAAGATAGAGCTATTAATACATGGGGGGCCCACTAAAATTCATTGCGATTGCCAATCATTTATTAGGGCAGAGCTGTTAATACGTGGAGGGGTCCACTAAAACTCATTGCGGTTACAAATCATTTATTCCGACAGAGTTATTAATACATAGGGCCCACTAAAATACATTGAAGTTGTTTGTCATTAAAAAAAAATTAATATATATATATATATTAACAATTATCCGTACACGAAGACAGTATATAACTCGAAAACAAAATTATAACTATTTAGATATACATGAAACCGATCCATAACACAAAATTTTGATTATCGCCAATCAATATATATTTTTTAAAAAAACAAATAAAACAATCTCATTTAATGTTTGTAACCAATATTGGGATTTTTGTAGCATTGAAGATAGACTTTTGTAATTTTATCCCCTAAAAGCCTCTGCCACCACACCCCATGGACCTACCATGAGATGGCCTTAACAGTTTCCAAACCAAATATATCTTCACCACAAAACTTAGTTGCGTTTAATCCCTCATTTGAAGCTATACCGGACACTATGACGATACGCATTTCTATATGGTCTGCCCATGAGTTGAAATATAAGCAAAACACTGCAAGCAAAAAAAGGATGTTGATGGGAACAAATTACATCAGAGAAGATGGAATTCAATGGTATTGTTGAACATTGAGTGCTTGAGTGGTAAAGGACATTGAAAAATTACTCTGTCTAAACCTGCAACAACGTTGAAAAATTAAGACTGATGTAATTTGAAGGAACTGATGTAATTAAAAGCCATGCATGATGGTAGACTATGTCAGGCACAATAAAAGTATTGAAAATTACTGATATAATTTCTGGACTGACTAATTTTTTCATTTGGTTATCACTCAGTCTACACCTACACCTGCAACAACATTGAAAAATTAAGAAAACCCATTTCACCTCATGCTAAAGGATTCATTTTTAGCAGACACTTTCTGAGTTTCTCTCTCTAATTTAATCGAAATAAAAACACCGTTCAAACGAGGCCTGTGACCAAGTAATCTCAATAAAATAGCTACTCAGTCACCACCTCTTGGGGACAAAAAGGTTAAAAAATAGCTATAAAGAACATCGTCATATACAAATTTAAAACCAGTCCAATATTTCTTAGACAACAAAATGGATTTCTTTTTTCATTGTTTTAACTTTGGACCCGAGAAATCACCAAATTCATGAGTTCAACTATATAGACTATAGAAATAATCAATCAAGAAAAGTTGTAGATGTGTACTTGCTTCCATGATTTTAGTCAAAAAAGTTTTCCAAAGTAGTGATTGGATTGGGTTTGGTTTGGTTGATGGAAGACGATGGACAGAGGGAGAGAGAGGAGCAGAGAAAGATTGTGGCTATTTTTTGGTCCATAGCAGGCCATACCCGCTTTTTTTGGTGGTCGTTGGCGGCTGAGGGAGGCTTTCGATAGTGTTGTAGGGGTGTGGGGTGTTGTTCGGTGGTGGCTATGGTGGCATTGGTGGTGACTGTGGTTGTCGCACTGTTGAAGGACGGGTGGGGGAGGGGGAGAGGGAGAGGGAGAGATACTTATTATATCAATTTAGTCCAATCAGTATAAATCGTTTAAATTGAGTGACAAGCGATATTTTTTGTGAGGTGCATGTGGCATATATCAGATTCAGATTTTTTGTTAGCAACTTCGTGAATATAATTGACAGAATTAATATTTAAGGGATTATTCTGATATTTCTCTCATACTTCAAATATTAGAATTGTGCACATGTTTTTTTTTCTTCATTATCAATTTTAACACCCGTCATCGATTTTACCATTTAAGTACAAATTTAAAACTTTAGATAAAACCATTCATGTTGGGTAATGGGTCAATATAATCGTCGTCATCAATCGATGAATTCGTGCGTCGACCTCTACTAGACTACTACAATGTCTTCGTGACACAAAAATAAATTAATCAAATATATATAAGTTTATAAATGAATATCATTTTATCTGTCTGAGAAAATTACAATGTGAATTTCAACTAATTACTTATTAAATTACGTAAAATATGAAAATATGAGTTACATTACTACACTGGCACACCCAGGCTTTATTCATATTCACTAACTAATAATGAATTGTGAGGTTAATAATCAGGTCTCCACCTCTAAATTTCATGAGCTTGATTTTAGTTATTCAGGATAATCGATTGATCTAACTTTGGAGAATGTCCCATTGGTGATCTAGCCTCCCGGATACGCTTCTCCTTGGAGAGTACATCTGCCAACCTACAACGTTCAATCAAATAAAACAAATATAATATTAGTCAACATAAATATAATAGTATCCTAAAATTAAAAAAAATAATAACAAGAAGAAAAAGGGTATGAGAGTAGTGTTATACTTGATTAGAGCCTGCTCATTGGTAATGGTAACCTGATCTGAGGCCTCATACATGCCTGTATCCAAATTTACTCTTGAAACTGGTTTTTTCAATAGACCCTCACCAATTTTTACTAGATCTTCCAAATTTTTTGTGGTTGCAACATCAACCGATGAAACTTCCCCACCTAATGTGTCATCCTGCATGTTTTAATTGAGTGTTAATAAACAAAAATTAAAAAAAAAAAAAAAGGTAGAAATAATCAAACATGTGAGGGGATTAAAGGGATTTTGTTTTGATGTTTTGGAAGCATGAATAACTACCTGAATTCGGATATAGTTATTTTCAGATTGAAGGGATTGAAAAACTGTGGAAATGAGAAGATCCACCATGTCACTACTTGATTGAGTGAATACATCCACCAATGGAGTCGAACCACCATGTGTTAACCACCCTAAAACACCCCACTTTGCTGCTTCATTTGCATCATTCTTCTCTTCAGATTTTGGTGAGCCTGTTCCTAAGGATACAACCAGAAACCGGCGATACTCCGTCGGCTTTATCGGAAAGAAGTCGGGACTTCCCCGGTTTATCTCCTTAGTCACTTCATTGATGGCAATTAAAGCCTGAAACCAGATATAGATATTTAGAATAAGAGAGAGATTGAAAGTAATAATAATAAATATAAAATAAAAACTGGTTCAACTTAATTATAAGGCCACCGTCCGCGGCTCAAATATCTAAGGGGCTGCATCCGTTATATTATTCTTCAGTAATTTATTACAAGGATTCAACCCTATCTAAAATTTCCAGAGTCGTATTACAGATCTGATCATGGCAAACATATGTAAATACCGGATTATTAGCAGCAACGCCACCATCTATTAGATGGAATTGTCTCACTCCTCCTGCTGAATCTTTGGTTTCAAAACGATGTGCAGGTAGATAAGTTGGCGCAGCTGAAGTTCCAATGCATATATCAGAGAGTAAGGCATCAAGGCTTGGATTTTGTTTCACCTAGATCATGAAATACACATAGTAAGGAATATGAAATGGAAGTCATATCAAACGGACCTCCCCAATAAGGAATTTAGATACAAAAGAAAATAAAAGATAAATATATGAAGTAACCTCGTAGCTAGAGAAGATGGTAGGCTGGAGCCGCTTGATATCGAAAGTTGGAATTACAACATTAGTCAATGTTTGATGCAATCGCGTGTTTCCCAGTTTTTCTTTAACAAGATTATGCAGATACTTGCCATTATATTTTGGTCCTATTATGGCCTTGATTACCTTTCTTACTTGACCAAATAGAAAATTCCTGCTTAACAAAAAAGAAGATCACATGTGTTATTAATCTATTGCTTATGATATTCCATTATAGAGCAAATTAAAGCAGATTTGTCGGAGTTAAGAAGCAATGGACCCTAAGGCAGTGTACGTAGAGTCTCACCAGCC
Source organism: Ilex paraguariensis (assembly GCA_963454935.2). Taxonomy (NCBI): domain Eukaryota; kingdom Viridiplantae; phylum Streptophyta; class Magnoliopsida; order Aquifoliales; family Aquifoliaceae; genus Ilex; species Ilex paraguariensis. Next base: position 253,006 of record CAUOFW020009457.1, read on the forward strand.
TCATAGCAGTTTTCTTTCCCCTTCTTGTTAGAAGTATGCTAGATCTACTGTTGTATAATAAAAAATAAGAAAGAGGTAATATTAAAAGGTCATTACCGAGATTGAGGGAAAATTTTGGGACTGTGATCAAGGTAGAACTCCTTAATATCTTTGGCAGCAAACATAGGGCGATTCTTTTCATTGGGAGTAGTTAGCATGGCAGTCACAAGTCCGCCAGTGCTTGTACCAGAAATCACATCAAAATAGTCTGCGATTCTTGCATCCTCACCATCTAGTTTCTGCACAAAAACCCGATTCACTTTGAATTATCAAGAAGAAATGGAAAAACAATAACAAAAACCAAATCATGCAAAAACAATAACGCCTAAAAACAGAATCACGTTACTCCAAATGCATGCATGTTATGAAAGTGATTATTCCCTTCTTTTTTTGTTTGCGTTCTTTTTTCTCACAAGGAAATACTGATAGAGATTATTGATGTAACAGTAGCAGGAAAAATCCAAATTATTGTACATTATTTATACCTGAAGCTCAGACTCTAAGAAGCTAAGTATTACTCCTGGGATAATTCCTCTTATTCCACCCCCATCAATGCTAAGAATGGTGATAACATTCCCATAAGTTGGAGGTTGTAAAAATGACACAGTTTTTTCCATGAAAGATTTGGAAAAGTATACCCACAAACAATAGAAAACGATAGAGAGGAAAGGAGAGAGTTTTTGTTGTTGTTGAAATGGGAGGAAAGGAGAGAGAGATTGAAGTTGTAAGAACCTTGCAAAAGAGAAATGAAGTACTAAAAGCTTGATTGCTCTTTTGATTAGGTGAGGCTATTTATAGGCTGTTCTTTGTCTTTATAACGTCAACAAAGTCAATAGAGTGTCCCGTTGTCTTGACTGTGAACAAGTCAGGCCATAGAAACGTGACCAAGCTTGGGGACTTTGAACTTTCTAACTTATTGAGTTCCAGAATATGGCGACTTAGTCATCATGTAGGGTTAGTAGTATAACCAAGAAGATCATAGGAAAGATAACTAAGTTCAAGTGAAAAAGTTTATGATGATAGAAATAAAGTTGCATATTAATTTGAAAAACCTTGTTTCTAATTCACTTGCAAATCTACAATTATTCCTAACAGTAGCATATCGCGGATGCAAGTACATGTTCACTATAATGGTGATATCACATCTATTAGAGTTTATCACATATTAGTAAAACAACACGTAATATATGATATGTGAGAATCTTTTCATTCCTAGAAGATTGATTTTGAATTAATTAGGTTAACATGGTAAATGACTACATGAAACTTTAGGGTAAGTCTTTCATCGTGATTGATTCACCCTTTATTATTGTTATGAGTACTTTTTGTTATATCTTTAACATGTACATTGGACAATCAGTCTATCTTTCACATGCAAGTGATAATCGTATGTGTAAAGAGTGTTAAAGTTTGTTTCACATAAATACATATATGATGTACATCAAAGATGGAAAATCGACGCAAACTATTCACTACATGCATGTGGAGGCTTTGCTATATATATATGTGATATTTTATTATTAAAACTATAGTATCATGGTTCTTTAATAGCACGGTAATAGATATTTACTCCGCAGCCGGGGAGGCAAACGGGAGATAAATATGAAAGAAGTCTACAATTATTTGGCCCAGCATTAGGTGGAGACAATTGCTGCCATTAAATTGGAAGACTTTGACAGATACAAAGCAAATTTAGACCTCGCAGCAGATGTAACCTTAATAAATATAAAATTCAATACTATGAATCGGGTCTACAATCGTACAGTTGGAATTTTCTTCCCCTGTCAATTAGTTATGATGGTCAAAAAGCTTATTATTATATAATATAGAGGTGGCTTCATTTACTACTGTTTAAACGAGCAAAATTTAACAGTGAGTCAATGAATCATGAAGTAACAAAGAACCTACGCTAGTTGAGGGTAATAGCAGCCTAAAATCTGGGGAAATACTAGTTATACTTAATTTAAGAACTTAGTTCATTATAAACATCAAATTGAAAATGGGTGTAATTCAATATTGGGACACATTGCTAATTTGTCAACAAATTAGGTCACACAATTAAATTCAAATAGCATTGATGTCAAAAGTATGACAAGTGATACAATCTGCTTATTAGTGCAGAAGCAATAATTACAAAGGGGTCCTACTAGAACTCATTGCAGTGATTTACCATCAAGAAAAATTGAAAAAAAATGTATTTGAGGGATTCCAAATTTGATAAAAGGTTCAGATTCAGCAATGTCAAGGTTCGTGTTTGGACTATATTCAAGCATCAAGAAAAGCAAGAATAATTCCATGAATTATCCCTCTAATGCCGCCACCATTAATGCTAATTAAGCATTTTGATTAAATCTCCACTTGTTACAGACTCATCTTGGAAAAGGGTTGAACTTTTCTCCATTGAAGGAAACAGCTCTGCACATCAACAGAAGAATAGAAATTTCTAATTATTAAAAAATCACAGAAGGGGTTTATTTTACAGGTCTAACGAGTCACTATATGGTCACCACAATAATAATTACTAAATAAATAAACTTAGTAGTAAAATCCATCAGTACATATAAAAAAAAAAATTTCAAAAAAAATACAGAGTTTAATAACTTTTCATGTGTAGTGTCTATTAGAGCCCATGGACACTGTTTATGTGACTGTTCACGTGATGCACCTGCTGCTGAACATGGACTCTGTTCACGTGATGCAGCCCCTACAGTTGGACTCTGTTCACATGATGCAGCACCTGCTGCACTTAGTCATGTAAATACTGCACATGATCTCAACACAAAGCATGGAGAAGATAAGGATAGTGATGCTAGAGATATCTCAAGTGATAAAGATAAAGAGACGTGAAAGACTTTTACAGTTATGGAGAATTGGCAGACTTTTACATATCAAAACAAAATGGAGATTGAAAAATTCAACCTAGCTACCATGTTGGAAGACTTTTACAGTTATGGAGACTTGGAAGACTTATACAGTTATGGAGACTTGGAAGGTATAGCAGCCAATTGATGTTACCTTAATAAATACAATACCAGCAATGTTATTAGGATCTAAAAATTTGACATAATTCACTATGACTTTTAGATTGACTGTAAGCCCCATCAAACATTGAAACTTAGTGTTGATCCAATGATTCTTATTAAATCACATCATTATGTCAACAAATTAGATTAGATTTTTAGGTCCAAATAGTATTACTCAATGCAAAATTCAATACTCTGATGATAGAGAAGGTTCACGGTTTCTAATCTCGTTTTTGTCGAATTTAGTTTTCTACGGTATATATGAACATCTTTGATTAGATGAAGACAGATATATAGAAAATGTGTCGAGAGAGATATTTCTAGATAGTTAGTATTTACTTGACAAGTATTAAGTAGGAAGAAAATCATAAAATACATACAAATCATGATTTTATGCAGAGTTTTTTCAATGATTTTATGCTGAATTGCATTGAAATGAAGAACATGGCATATACAAATGCATAGTATACCTGAGGTTCCGATTCAAGAAAACCAAGAATAATTCCAGGAATTATCCCTCTAATGCCACCACCATCAATGCTAAGTATTTTGATTAAATCTCCACATGACTCATCTTGAAAAAGGGTTGAACTTTTATCCATTGAACAACACAGCTCCGGTACTAATTATAAGTGGTAATAAAATGCTAAAATTTTTGGATTGTATGAATAATCCAAGGTGTTCCTCCTTAATTACATAAACCTTCCCATCAAAAGAAGAATAGAAGTTTCTAATTACCAATAAATCGTTTATAGGATTATTTATAATGAGTCACTGCACGGTTCCCGCAACAATAATCATGCAATAAATAAACTTACTAATAAAATTCACAGGTATATATAAAACCTTTTTTTTTTTGTTGTTTTTGAGATACACATTTTTATACCTTTTTTACGCATTAATCATAGTGTCATAAAATTATCGTTTTTAATTTTTTACATCTATCTCATTAAGGAAGTAGTGAAATTTCCAGATACAAAGAGATTTAGTTGAGTCGGATTATCCACAACTATATCATCATCAACCTTTCAACTTAATGAATTGTTTCTTCCAAGTTTGAAGTATTTAAGAATCACTGCACATTCACCTTTACCATAAATATGAGATAGACAACAATTTACTAATTTTGCAATTTGAACTTTTAATTAACTATTATCTTTTCTACTTGGGAAAATATATGATTAGCACCAACACTTCACCCCTTGTTTCAATTGAAGTCTTGGACTTTCTGGTTTTTTGTTTTTTTTTCAATTTGACCCTTTATTTTTTTAATTTGACTCAAGGTCATTTGAATATGATCGGTTGTTTCTGTTAGTTTTAAACAATAAAATTGTGTGAGAAAGAATAGATTATTACGTTTTTAACTGTTTACAAATTAAAGTATAAATGGGTGAAATGTACGAGAAAGAACAAATTGTTACGTTTTTAACTGTTTAAAAATAAGCCTAAGAGACAAATTAACTGTAAATGATGAATTGTGGTTGGCTGTCAATATTAGGCTCAGCAGTAAGGATAGATTAGTTCATCCTAGTGTGGGAGTGAACTGCATTCTTTTCAGAGGGGCTGCTGAGACTCACTGTCAATGCCACTTAGCCTCCCCTGCAACTTATTTCACTCTCTCCAAGACGTTGGCCGCCTATCTTAGATCTTCCCATTTTCAAGAAGATTGTGAGCTCCATCTGGTTTAATATCAAGGTGATTCTGTTTCCATTCCCATCTATATGGGTCCGTGCACCATTTCCACGATGTACCTATTCTCAGAATATATGGCATCAACTCCAGAACATGTGTTGCCAACCTTGGCAGCCAAGGACATGGCTAGTGTTCATTGCTTGGGCTGCTCTCCATATTACTATAGATACCTGAGAAAGAATGATAGCACTCTATATTACCAAAGCAATATTGTACCAAAATTTATTTTCAGCCGTATATTTTATTTGATTTGTTTGTAGATGTTAATTTTTAATTGAAAAATAAATTAAAAAAAATTAATATCAAGAAATAATTTGTATGCCAGGTGGACCTTTAAAACAGATAGAAAGGCTTCGGCTTCTTTCTGATCTCTTGGGTTGGGCCGCAAGACACTAGTCTACACCCTTCCCTGTTTCTTCTCAGACTCCCAAACTTCCACTCCTCTTCTCTCCTGTCCTCAACAGATGGAAAGGTTACAGCGTATGTTCGCCGCCGCCGGAGTCACATTGTGCCATCACCGACGTAATCTCCCACTCTCGATTCATCGGAGCGAGATTTCTTGCTTTGAAAATGGTCAAACAAGGTACTTAAATCTGCACATGTATTGATGATCTGGTAAAATTATGAGTACTGTGTGTAGACCTAACTAGGGTTTTGTGATGGAGAATTTATCGGGAGAGCGAGAGTTCCGATGGAAGTGATGGGTTTGATGCTTGAGGAATTTGTGGACGAGTACGCAGTTCGTGTGGTAGATGTTTTTGCAGGCTTTAGTTCCTGGCCTAAAGAGGCATTATTACTCAATTGCAATCAACTACAGAAAGTACGAGCTTGAGGAGAGAATTTTACTGAACCTTCACAAAAACAAACAGACAGATGGATTGACTCTTCGGTGATTTGATGCCCACTCAAAAAACAAATGAACAGACTGTTTAGGTAGTTGAAGTATTGGTTGTTTTGTTGCATTTAGCATCTGTCTGGAAGTACGAAACATTTGTTTTCGTCTGACATTGATGCCTTGTGTCCAAGGTAACCTGGTCATTATCCAATGGTGTTGCCACCAATGGAGTTTGCTGTAGGAGTGGACTTTTGCTTTGTTTGGCAGAAGATGTAAAGTAAGAACGATAGAAAAGATGGAACAAAAAAATGACTGTTTTAAAGGTGACAATAAAGTCGAGTCGTGTCGTGTCAGATTTGTGTTAAGTCATTACAAGTTTATGTCAAATATTAGTCAAAATTAATTTGACTCATTTAACTAATTGTGTCGTGTCAAGTTACGAATTGATCTATTTATTTTCGTATAATCGTGTTATCGTGTTGAGTCGAAAATTTTCACCCTTAGCTAAAATGGAAAAAATATTTTTTTTAAATTTAAATTTTTTATTTTTTATTTTTTTCANGTAATTCCAAAGAATTTCATTGATTGTTCAAAATAATTTTGTTAACCTTTGCGTTTTTTGGAATTCTAGATTCTAGCAAGATCCTTGGGTCGCTTCTTTGAAGGAGTGGACCAAGGGGATGCCAGTTATCCGGNCTCTCCATATTACTATAGATACCTGAGAAAGAATGATAGCACTCTATATTACCAAAGCAATATTGTACCAAAATTTATTTTCAGCCGTATATTTTATTTGATTTGTTTGTAGATGTTAATTTTTAATTGAAAAATAAATTAAAAAAAATTAATATCAAGAAATAATTTGTATGCCAGGTGGACCTTTAAAACAGATAGAAAGGCTTCGGCTTCTTTCTGATCTCTTGGGTTGGGCCGCAAGACACTAGTCTACACCCTTCCCTGTTTCTTCTCAGACTCCCAAACTTCCACTCCTCTTCTCTCCTGTCCTCAACAGATGGAAAGGTTACAGCGTATGTTCGCCGCCGCCGGAGTCACATTGTGCCATCACCGACGTAATCTCCCACTCTCGATTCATCGGAGCGAGATTTCTTGCTTTGAAAATGGTCAAACAAGGTACTTAAATCTGCACATGTATTGATGATCTGGTAAAATTATGAGTACTGTGTGTAGACCTAACTAGGGTTTTGTGATTGAGAATTTATCGGGAGAATTTATCGGGAGAGCGAGAGTTCCGATGGAAGTGATGGGTTTGATGCTTGAGGAATTTGTGGACGAGTACGCAGTTCGTGTGGTAGATGTTTTTGCAGGCTTTAGTTCCTGGCCTAAAGAGGCATTATTACTCAATTGCAATCAACTACAGAAAGTACGAGCTTGAGGAGAGAATTTTACTGAACCTTCACAAAAACAAACAGACAGATGGATTGACTCTTCGGTGATTTGATGCCCACTCAAAAAACAAATGAACAGACTGTTTAGGTAGTTGAAGCATTGGTTGTTTTGTTGCAATTAGCATCTGTCTGGAAGTACGAAACATTTGTTTTCGTCTGACATTGATGCCTTGTGTCCAAGGTAACCTGGTCATTATCCAATGGTGTTGCCACCAATGGAGTTTGCTGTAGGAGTGGACTTATGCTTTGTTTGGCAGAAGATGTAAAGTAAGAACGATAGAAAAGATGGAACAAAAAAATGACTGTTTTTTTTTTCTTTGTTGACTAAAATTAAAGGTGACAATAAAGTCGAGTCGTCGTGTCAGATTTGTATTGAGTCATTACAAGTTTATGTCAAATATTAGTCAAAACTAATTTGACTCATTTAACTAATTGTGTCGTGTCAAGTTACGAATTGATCTATTTATTTTCGTATAATCGTGTTATCGTGTTGAGTCGAAAATTTTCACCCTTAGCTAAAATGGAAAAAATATTTTTTTTAAATTTAAATTTTTTATTTTTTATTTTTTTCAAATATATATACATATTTTGTTATTATATTTTTACATAAAATTAATGTATACATAAGATATCTATATAATAAAGTAACTTACCATTCAAATCTCAAAAGATAAATAAAATGACTTTTACTATTCGCAATTGAGATCGCTTTAAATTTTACTTTAAAGTTAATCTAACGGCTAATATTAACACCCTAAATTTAATAAAAAAAATAGGCCTCTAAAGATATGTTTGGAATAATTTTTTAAAAGTACTTCTCAAAATTATTTCTCATGACTATTTTAAAAAAAAATAATAGTGTTTGAAACCATCCTACTATTACCTCTACCACCACCATCCCCACCACTACCACCACCGCCACCGCCATAGCCACCACCTCCACCTCCGCCACCATCACCATCGCCACCAACCCACCACCACCACCGCCGCACCACCACCACCATCACCACCCTCACCATCGCTGCCACCACAACCACCCTCACTGCCACCCCCATCGCAACCACCACCGTCATTGTCACCCACTGCAACCATCATCATCTCCTACCACCACCACTACTGCCCACCACCTCTCACCCCTCACTATAAATTGATGTTTAAATTTTTTTATTTTTTCTCTACATTTGTAATTTAATTTTTGATATAAAAACAAATATGTTTATTATTTTTTATTTTTTATTACACTAAGGCACATGTAATAACTAGTATAGACAAATAAGATACATCTCAACACAAATAATTAACTTTTCATCCACTTTTCTTCCGATTTTGGAGGGATTGATTTTGGTGAGTTGAAAGAAAAGTTAATTTATCCACTTTTTCATCCTTCCTACTTTCCTTCCTTACCAAACATGATGTTTTATTTATCCTTCCAACTTTCCATCCTTCTACTTTTTCATCGTACCAAACAGAGCATTAGTTACAAATTTAATCCTCTCACAATATGTGCAAGAAGTGGCTTCTCCAATCCTTGCCGAAGGTGATGAACTTCATTCCGATTGATAAATAGGACACTTGAGAAACAATGATACTAACTGGAACAAGTTTACGAAATTTGCATGTGGAATTTTATTACAAATTACAATTCAAACTCTTGATGGCATTCATCATTTAAGGTTTATGAAAGTAGCCAAGCTTTTGATCATGCTTAGAGCCTTCTCACAATTGGGATTGAAAATGTGGAAAACATGGTCCTCCTCTTCTGACTTTATTATCTCCGCCGCTCCCTTCCAATTACTTTTCACCAATGAGTCATAATAGAGTCTCCCTCTGTCCCTCAGTGTATCCTTCTCTGCAACACACACAAGAACTCGATCACACTCCAAACTTTCTAGACTAGGTGCCCCATTTGCGAATGGGTTGATTAGCAGATCATCGTTTCCTCTGTTCGATGGGCAAACAAACTGCCACCACTTGTCCACCATCGATTTTCTTACCAGGTCTGTAACCTCTGAACCAATCGGTTCCACCCCCCAAAAGTATGGGTGGATCAAAACAATTCCAGCCAACTTCAGTCTTATGGCATGGTTGGAACACTGGTGCCGTATAGCCCTGTGGTGTGCAGTATTTGCTCCTGCACTATCCCCTACCAAGAGCACCTGGCCAAAGTCGGTGTTGTCTGTAAGCTAAGCTTCACTGCCAGCTCCGTAGGCATGTGAAGCCACCCATTGAAGGACGTCCCAGGAGTCATTGTACGCAGTTGGAAAAGGGTGCTCTGGGGCTTTTCTATAGTTCACGGAGACAACTATGATGTTTGCTGCAGCAACTAGTATGTTGAGAAAGTGTGATACAGTGGTTCGCCGGTAGAGCAGATGAGAAAGGCTCCACCATGAAAGTACACCACGAGAGGAAGCTTTTGATTATTGGTTTGATCGTTTATGAGATTGGGACGATAGAGTCTGGCTGACACTTTGGCATCTAGCATGATTTCGATGTCTTTCGATAAAACGCCGGTTTGAGGATCAAAGGCGGCTGGGACAACATCAGGCCCAGCAAGTCTCTCTATTGTTCCATCTTTGTATACTTTAAGATAGGGCAGAACCTCATGAGTTACTTCTTGTTTGCCCAAATCTATTCCATCTTTGTTTACTCTGAGGAAGGGTTGAACCTCATGAGTTTCTTCTGGTTTGGCTGAAACCGTGTGTGTGTGTGTGTGTGTGTGTGTGTGAGAGAGAGAGAGAGAGAGAGGACAGAATGCAAATGCCACCTAAAAAAGTGGAGCATGGGGCATCATAAGTAAATGCTAGACAATGACTCATAGGTCAGCTTGTAACAAAAGTTTATTAATCACTAGTGCTATTGTGGCTGCTCTTATTAATGGGAAATGGAGGGAAAGCAAGTGCAGGCTTTCATAACTCCATGTGAGTGGACAGCACCATCTTTTTTGTATTTTTCTTTCTTTTTGGATGGAAATTCGATAAAACCAAGCAGGCTAGGCCCGTGGTGGTACCCTCCCATGCTTATTAGTTTGTCCTGAGCCTGGCTTGATCCTTAATTAATTCATCGGTTCGTAGCAAAACCTGCAACTATGTGCTCATTATATTACTTCTATATAGTAGGACAGAATTGCCTGTTGTTACTATACCCTGTTTGTAACGATCGGGCAATCCACCTGAAACAACACGTGACATTTCGATCCGGAGAGTTATGCATTACCATTTTCTTTTCATCCGGTAAAAAAATCCATGTTCCATAACAAACAAAAGAATGCAGAGAAAAGTGAAAAACAAGAAGATTAGAGAGCCAATGCAAAAGACATTTTCATATTCTTTGTGCATTTTTCGATACAGGTTCCTCCTCAGACGAAAAGTTAATAAGCAACATACCTTTTGATAATGCATGTGCATAGAAAATACAACCAGATTTTCCACCATTGGGTCGGATGTTCAAACTTCTATATGCTTAGATCCAGCTATATTTACAAATGATGGCACCCTTCTATATTTCTTTCTCAAAGAAGTTCATTAAATATCCCTGCTTTCAAGACAACTATCAAGATTCAAGAAGAATCTCCCTTCCATCCATAAGAATGGAAGAAACAACTCTGATAGTTGGCTGCTGCAAACAAACAAGGTAACAGAAGCACAACATCATTGCCAAGAAAATGGAAGTTACCATCTTATTTGCGTCTTAACAATATGTAAAGGCAATAAACCTTGAAAACAATTGAAAGAACCATATTCCATTACCAGATTCTAATGCATCCATTATTACCACCAACCAATGCAAAGACTACTGGCTGTACTAAACAAAATCTAAGCATATGAACTTCAATATTTCTCCAAAAAGACTGTTAGACAACATAGCTCTTTCAGAAACACAATTGAAAGAACCTCATTCCGTGAAAACTTTCGTTCAATTATCTCAATTAATGGCCCCTTCAGTTGTGTTTGATGCAGCCTTTGTTGCCTCAAGGATTTAGTGTTTATTTTAGGGTTTAGCAAGTGGTAAAGCTAACCTCAGAATGTCCTCATATTAGTTATAATGTACCTGCTTCTCAGTCCTTAAACGCATGGAACAAATAAAGCTAGCAACTTTGGGGAATGATGAAGAGCTCTCTTTTAGGCCTGGTCAAAACAACTCATTTACATCGAGACAATATTCTTCCTTAAAACAGGAAACCCCACCACTACACATACATCTATGACATTGCAATAAAATAGGTATACAAAGGGTCTGCCCACATCATGAAAGATTTTTGAAATGTCAATCAATACTGAAATGGGACTAAATTGGAATGTATAAGAACACTAGATTGATGGATAAAAAGGTACCAATCAAATCAAGTTGAAGATTTCTGAAAGATCCTGGCTTTCGTGCTTTGGTGGTTTTGGAGTTGCTGAGACGTGAGAGAAATGAGAGATTGAAGCTTGGCAACAGCAGAAGTTTTCTCAGGTGGGCACTTGGAGAGAGCAATGTTCAAAGAGTGAATAGCCTCGTCAAGCTTTCCTCCAGCCAAGGATGCCAAACCCGCCTTATAAGCTTCATCAGCCATTTGAACATCATATTGAGATGTTGAATTTGCATCAGCTGTCTTATTCTTTGAGAGGGAAGAAGATGGGGACTGTAGGAGAGCAGTAGCTCGGGTATACTCAAAACCAGAAATCGCAGAATTAATCTCAGCCATCAGAGCATCAGGCGTTGCTCGGATACTCTTCACTCCGTCAAATACACTCCAGTGAGGGCTTGCTTCTCTGGAACCCGTCTTCATCTCTCCAGCTGAAATTGATTAGAAAGGGACCGCCTTGTGCACGGGACTCACAAAAATTAACACATAGCATGCAATCCAAACTAGAGTGTTTCACCGACAATCTTTTGCTTACTGTTGAATAGTCTAGGTACTCAACTACTAAAAAGAATAATTTTTACATGAATCTGCAAGTGGAATGACTATGACCATTACAAAACCAAACAAAATTGAGCACAAGCAATTGAAAACGTTCACAAGCAAAAATAGTTCAAGGGTTTCTGGGAAAAACTTTGCAAATGAAATTGACCTCTTTATACAAACAATTTCAAGTACAATTTTTTATAGGAGCAATACAAGCATACCACAAAGACAAATTTATCTCAAACAATATTCAAATCTTTCTTCAAAACCCAATATACAAGTATTCTCTCGAAACGATCATCTGGGACTCCTCAATTTGAAACCCACTGATATCAACAACAAAAAACTAGTAGATCAAGCATCAAGGATCACCGGTTCAATTGTCAGATTCATCAAACTTATGCTAATAAATCGAATAATCGACTCCACTACGCATCGAGTGATCATCGATTATTGAACTTTTTATAGACCGAAAATGAAAGAAAAAATCAAAAAGAAAGAAAATAATAGATTAACAGAATTTGTACTTGAATAGGTAGTCGGAGTCTCCAATTTCTTCAACACGTGCTCCAAGAATAGGGATTCAGATCCGTCGCAACCTCATCCTACTCGACTTGCCCTAAAAGTATGTAACTGAACCACCAGAACTCTTTTATTTGTGGAGGAAAGAAAACCAAGAACAGTGATTCCCTCGGGTACCGGAAAATCAAAAGAAAATCAAATTCTCGTTTACATTTTCCTTCTTTTTTTTGGTTTTGGGTAAATCTCTTAAGTGTCCTCTTAAATTATCGTCTTTATTTATTTATTTATTTATTTATTTATTTTTTAAATAAAACATGCACAAAAAAATACACAACAACAATCTATACAATAAAGCTAAACAACAATTCACATGATAAAGCTCAACACACATACAACAACAATCCACATGATAAAGCTCAACACACGTAGAGAGAGAGAGAGACCCACAAACCAATTCTTCTTATAAAAAGAATTGACAATGAGCCACTTATACTCATAGAACTGATAAAGAGAAACTGATGTGAGATTGGAACATAGTTTTTTTTGGATAAAACATGCACAGAAAAAACACACATAACAATCCATGTGGTAAAACTCAACGCACACATAAAGAGGGACCCACAAATCAATTCTTCTTATAAGAAGAGGCCTTTATTTTAAATTATAATCTATTTCAGTCAATTTTTTTGTTAACATGAACTAAAAATTAAAATATATTTTATTAACACTAATCGTCAAATGAGATAAATTCTATTAACATTAAGATGTAATTTTCTTTTGTTATTTTGTTTATTTTAAAGCCTACCCTATACGACCTAACACTTCGTTTTCATATTGGTTCACATTATGTATAAATTACGGTGTCATTTGACTCATGGTTGACTTAAAAGCTTCATGACCTAAATTCCTGATTATACTCAACATCATCTTTGATGGGCTAGGACTTAATACCTAACTCATACTACAATCCCAGTTTAAATTAAGAGTTCAACTCCAAAAGATTCAGAACTCAAAGTGATCCACACCCGATCAAGTTTATCAAGTTCAAGGAGCTAAATCAGCAAAGGAGTATGTAAGGGTCGTTCAAGAACATCCTCCTATCCACCTTGGAGTAAAAGTTATCCCAAAAGCCTCATTCACGCCGCCTTGAAAAAAGTCAACCCTCGCCTCATCCTTTGACCGAGTTCTATGAAGAGTATTATAACTGTCTTGCCAGTTGATAAGAGGTCGCCACCTCCTCTGAATCAGTTATTTAATTACTATTAAATCGCTCTAATCCGTTATGACTATTAAATTAGTTATTTAATTACCATTAAGTCGTCTCAATTCATTATGAGACGACTATAAATTGTAAGTCTCACCAACACTTGGAGAGCATCACACTCAATTGAGCATATCTCCCCCTCTCCCTCTTGTAACTCTCTGCTCTCTCTACACACTTGAATTAATAAAATACTCGGTGGCCCTAGCCATTCAAAATAGACATAAGTCACCTGGACCGAACCACTATAAAATCTTATTTTGTTTTTGTCTCTATCTCTCACTTATCAATTGCTGCATTTTTACTTTTCAATTGACAGATGGTGTACAAACTCAATTTGTGCATCATCAATCTTCAATCTAACATTTTGTGTGGCTTCATCTTATTTTGCAATTTTGCATAATCTCGTCGGAGTTTGACTTGCATAAAATAGAATGGGAGAAAATTAATGCAAATATGTTGAAAGTAGATGTAAAACAATTTTAGATCAATCCATCAAATAATTAACAATTTAAGTTCATATTTTATCGCATTAAACAACTAAATTTTATCATGTCTCTTAAAAGTCCACAATGTATTAAATCCATATTTTTGGATAAAAAAATAAAGATCATAACTTAAAAAATTTTGCAAGGTCATGCAAAATGAAGTCAAAACACAGTTTTAGAGGTCTACAAAATAATTCAAAAAATTGAGGGGTGTTAACATAATTTTAGAAACTTGACGGGGTCATGGCTCCGCCCATGGCGGCCTCCTTGAATTTGTTATTACGATACGTATCAAACGTGGATTTCAAGATAAAAACTCTAAAGAATTTTTTTTAAAGTCACAAGACGGGAGTTTTTACCCTGTTTTTTGCAAGCACCTTAATAGAGACGGACGTACAACATGAAATTCACCTAGCCAAGGTTAAGTGAAACTGAATTGTGATGGTGTGCTTAGGATTGAACCCAACCAAGCATCGTTCAGAATGGTTATCAGAAACTTTCAGGGTCAACTAGTGGATGCCAGAGCTGGAACACTTCGATCATGATCAGCCCTCTTTGCTAAAGAGGTGTGCAAGTGTGAAAATTAAAATTTTTATGTACATACATAGCACTATAACTATAATTGAGTTCCCCTCAACGAGCTTCTCCATCAACAATGTTTCCTGTCGTCACTCACATTAAATAGGAAATCAAATCATGTCGCATAGGGGAAAGGATTGGGCATACAAAAGACTCGATTGGAAAATGAAGGAAAATAGCAAACTATACACTGCTCCTATATTCAATGTACTTGATGCTAATCTACTAAACACAATTATTGAATCATTATAACTACTTACTGGGTTCTAAAATAATTAATTTTACAGAGCCCTGACCGACAAGGAAAAAATCATCAGTTTTACATTGCTCAAACGCAACAAAGGTAAGCCTTAATCACATCAATCATATGCATTGTAATAGCAGCAAAGTATGGTTGAATAGCAGCAATGGATGTGGGAGTAGAATTGACAGGCCAGTGTACATATACGGGAGTTTTTCTCCATAATAGGTGATGGGACATTTTCAAACACTTTTAAATGGTGACACGTGTATTCGGCGTCAATAAAGACTCTCCCGCTCTGATCCCGACACGTTTTCGTCGGTTTTCAACTCCCTGTCTCGAGGATGCTATTCACAGGGATCAAGGATCTCCAAACCACCATGGACCGACACGTATTCATCGGCAGTTGGGTATATCAATCCTAAATCATGCTAGTCCCTCGGCACCGAGGTGTATCTATTCACGTGGGGGTTTCTGCTCCTGCAGAGGTTATTGATAGACAAATCACTAGCCTAGGCTAGGCTAGACTAGCCATCATGATCTCGTTTTACTCAAATAATGTCAGGAGACACAAGAAAGCAGAAGGCTCAACCAAAGGGGAATGGGCACATGGCGTATTGTGTCAAATTAAAGACAAAAAGACCAGAATGCCCTTGCTGACACACGACTTGAGAAAACAAGTATTTAATGCACCATTCCCTTGATGAGACAGCATTTAATGCATGAGAACTTGGAAGTGAAAGGTAATAAATGTTCCAAAGCCTGAGCATTTAATACACCCCCGCCGAGGGAAGATAATTAAACATTCGGCTAGACCGAGGAGAAAGAATTAGTTGCTCGGGGTCCCGAGTAGTAAAGAATAAGAACATTACTCATAAAAATTGGTGTGCACACTGTCTACCCTCTCCTGGCATAACGTCCTCGAATAATGATAAAGGACCAACATGGCTTCTATGCGTAGACGGTTCCTCCAACAGTAAAGGATCTGAAATCGATATCTTGCTAGTTTGCTCAGGTGGAGTGGTCGCCGAGCAGGCCATTCGGCTAGGATTCAAAGCATCCAATAACGAAACCGAGTATGAGGGTCTCATCTCAGGGCTTCGATTAGCCGAGGCGATGGGGGTTACGGACTTGGTCGTCCACTGTGATTCTATGCTGGTAGTCAACCAGGTTAACGGAGAGTTTAAGACTAGGGATCCTAGGATGAAGGCTTATCATCACAAGGCGACAACTATGATCTGAAGTTCGAAAAGATCGATATCAAACAAGTATCCCGAGATAAGAACACGCATGTCGATGCCCTGGCTTGCCTAGCTTCGGTACTGGATTCTTCTCTGCCACGCAAGATCACCATCGAGTATCTTCCCACTTTCAGTATAGATAAAGCCCCGAGATTTTGAATCTTTTCGGATCAGAAGCTGTACCGAAGGTCGTTCTCAGGGTCTTACCTACTATGTATCTAGGAGGATAAGGTGGAAGACCTCTTCTACGAAGTACACAAAGGAATATGTGGAGGGCACTCTGGGGGGCGATCCATGGCTCATCGCGTCATGTCTTAGGGATATTGGTGGCCGCGGATGCAGAGGAACGCACAAGCATATGTCCAGAAATGCGACCAATGTAAGAGGTTCACCCCGACAATCAAACAGCCTACAGGGGACTTGCACCCATTAACCAGCCCTTGGTCATTCGCCCAGTGGAGGCTCGACTTGGTTAGACCCCTAACTAAGGCTTATGGGAACAAGAGGTTTCTAATTGTAGTAACGGATTACTTCACTAAGTGGGTTGAGGCAGAACCATTGACTCATATTCGTGACATAGACGCTAAAAATTTTGTTTGGGGAAATATAGTCATTAGATTTGGGGTTCCCCGAGCGCTTGTATCAGATAACGGGACTTAATTTACAGACGGACGCTTCAAATCTTTTTGCGAGCAACTCGGGATCCGTAATTTTTATTCTATCTCTGTATACCCCCAAGCCAATGGGTAGACAGAATCTTCCAACAAAATGATCGTCAACGGGATCAAGAAGAGATTGAAAAAAGCCAAGGGAAGATGGACGGATGAACTGTTGAACATTCTGTGGGCATACAGGACCACCCCTCGGACCTCGACAAGGGAGACCCCCTACTCCCTGGCTTACGGGATGGAGACAGTCATACCTCTAGAAGTGGGACTCCCTACCATAAAAACTCAAGCCTTCGACATAAGTGGCAATAACCAACAACTTGGCCTGAATTTGGATCTGACAAAAGGAAATGGCTGTCATGAGAATGACCAAATATCAGGAAAGGGTTTCCAGACTTCACAACAAAAGAGTCAAGACCCGAGAATTTCAAGTCGACGACCTGGTCCTCAGAAAGGTGACGGTCAATACCCAAGACCTAGCAGATGGAAAGATGGGATATAACTAGGAAGGACCTTACAAAGTGGTGTCAGTAAGGGNTCGCGTCATGTCTTAGGGATATTGGTGGCCGCGGATGCAGAGGAACGCACAAGCATATGTCCAGAAATGCGACCAATGTAAGAGGTTCACCCCGACAATCAAACAGCCTACAGGGGACTTGCACCCATTAACCAGCCCTTGGTCATTCGCCCAGTGGAGGCTCGACTTGGTTAGACCCCTAACTAAGGCTTATGGGAACAAGAGGTTTCTAATTGTAGTAACGGATTACTTCACTAAGTGGGTTGAGGCAGAACCATTGACTCATATTCGTGACATAGACGCTAAAAATTTTGTTTGGGGAAATATAGTCATTAGATTTGGGGTTCCCCGAGCGCTTGTATCAGATAACGGGACTTAATTTACAGACGGACGCTTCAAATCTTTTTGCGAGCAACTCGGGATCCGTAATTTTTATTCTATCTCTGTATACCCCCAAGCCAATGGGTAGACAGAATCTTCCAACAAAATGATCGTCAACGGGATCAAGAAGATATTGAAAAAAGCCAAGGGAAGATGGATGGATGAACTGTTGAACATTCTGTGGGCATACAAGACCACCCCTCGGACCTCGACAAGGGAGACCCCCTACTCCCTGGCTTACGGGATGGAGACAGTCATACCTCTAGAAGTGAGACTCCCCACCATAAAAACTCAAGCCTTCGACATAAGTGGCAATAACCAACAACTTGGCCTGGATTTGGATCTGACAAAAGGAAATGGCTGTCATGAGAATGACCAAATATCAGGAAAGGGTTTCCAGACTTCACAACAAAAGAGTCAAGACCCGAGAATTTCAAGTCGACGACCTGGTCCTCAGAAAGGTGACGACCAATACCCAAGACCTAGCAGATGGAAAGATGGGATATAACTAGGAAGGACCTTACAAAGTGGTGTCAGTAGGAGGCTCTGGATCATATAGATTAGAAGATATGGGAGAAAAACCTATAATACGGCCTTGAAATGTGATAAATTTGAAGAAATACTATTTTTGAGTATTATCTCTCTCAGCATTTATTAATAGTAGCATCATCAATGACAGTATCACAAGGGCAAGGCCTTGGAGGCAGAGTTCAAGGACTCCTGCCTCCGAAAGAAAAAAAGGAGCAAGCCTCCTGAAAGGGCAAGGCCCTGGAGGCAGAGTTCAAGAACTCCTGCCTCCAAAAGAAAAACAGAAGCAAGCCTCCTGAAAGGGTAAGGCCCTAGAGGCAGAGTTCAAGAACTCCTGTCTCCAAAGAAAAATCATGAGCAATCCTCCAGAAAGGTAAAGCCCTAGAGGCAGAGTTCAAGGACTCCTGCCTCCAAAGAAAAATCAGGAGCAAGCATCCTGGGAGGGCAAGGCCATCAAGGCAGTCCGAGGAACAAACCCCTGGGGAGGACACTACCCCGAGGAGGCGTACGACACAGAAATGATGAAGTTGAACCAATCGGGCGGATCAGCCAGATTGCTCCCCGGGTGTCAGAGCTATGAAGATATTTTGATACAAATAGTTACTGCAGCATCGGCGTAAAAAAAAAATACAAGTGCTCAATAATGAAATATGAGTTATTCATTCCAAAAAATGGGACTTTGCGTCCCCGCGAGCTACAAGGACAGGAAGGAAAATATATATTCAAATGCAAATATACAGTTCAAAAAGAAAGAAAAATTTTTCATCTGGCCCTAGACATCTCCAACACGTCGCTGCAAGGAGAATCAACGCAGAAAGGATAAGTAGCTTCTGGGGCAGGCAGAGCTAGGGCAGAATCAGCAACAGGGCAGGGTCTGAGGAATGTTGGACTCAGGAAGAGAAGGGACTACTCCGACAGGGCCTCATCGGATGGGACGAGAATTACCACCTCAGGTGGGTCTGTCAAAACTTGCATCGGCGTTAGACCCTCACCCTCGGCAGCAATCTCGACCTCGGCCTGCATCATCTCCACCGACGGCACGTAGTTGTGTATTATGAAGAGTGGAGAGNCAATACCCAAGACCTAGCAGATGGAAAGATGGGATATAACTAGGAAGGACCTTACAAAGTGGTGTCAGTAGGAGGCTCTGGATCATATAGATTAGAAGATATGGGAGAAAAACCTATAATACGGCCTTGAAATGTGATAAATTTGAAGAAATACTATTTTTGAGTATTATCTCTCTCAGCATTTATTAATAGTAGCATCATCAATGACAGTATCACAAGGGCAAGGCCTTGGAGGCAGAGTTCAAGGACTCCTGCCTCCGAAAGAAAAAAAGGAGCAAGCCTCCTGAAAGGGCAAGGCCCTGGAGGCAGAGTTCAAGAACTCCTGCCTCCAAAAGAAAAACAGAAGCAAGCCTCCTGAAAGGGTAAGGCCCTAGAGGCAGAGTTCAAGAACTCCTGTCTCCAAAGAAAAATCATGAGCAATCCTCCAGAAAGGTAAAGCCCTAGAGGCAGAGTTCAAGGACTCCTGCCTCCAAAGAAAAATCAGGAGCAAGCATCCTGGGAGGGCAAGGCCATCAAGGCAGTCCGAGGAACAAACCCCTGGGGAGGACATTACCCCGAGGAGGCGTACGACACAGAAATGATGAAGCTGAACCAATCGGACGGATCAGCCAGATTGCTCCCCGGGTGTCAGAGCTATGAAGATATTTTGATACAAATAGTTACTGCAGCACCAGCGTAAAAAAAAATAAAATACAAGTGCTCAATAATGAAAGATGAGTTATTCATTCCAAAAAATGGGGCTTTGCATCCCCGCGAGCTACAAGGACAGGAAGGAAAATATATATTCAAATGCAAATATACATGTCAAAAAGAAAGAAGAATTTTTCATCTGGCCCTAGACATCTCCAACACGTCGCTGCAAGGAGAAACAACGCAAAAAGGATAAGTAGCTTCTGGGGCAGGCAGAGCTGGGGCAGAATCAGCAACAGGGCAGGGTCTGAGGAATGTTGGACTCAGGAAGAGAAGGGGCGACTCCGACAGGACCTCATCGGATGGGACGAGAATGACCATCTCAGGTGGGTCTGCCAAAACTTGCATCGGCGTTGGACCCTCACCCTCGGCAGCAATCTCGACCTCGGCTTGCGTCATCTCCACCGACGGCACGTAGTTGTGCATCATGAAGAGTGGAGAGTCTGGAAGGACACCGGCGGCTCAGAGTGCCTCATCCCACCCCTTTTTGAAGAACTCTTTACTGTTCTCCTCAATGACGGGTAGTATGTTATCGACAAACTCCTCTCAGATTTGCTCCTCAGACTTTCTATTATTCGCTTCCGCCCTGATCCTATTCAACTCCTGGGTCAGAGCCAGGTAGTTCTCCTCTGACCCAACGGCCCTCACTTCGGCCGCAGAGAGCCGCTGCGTCTGCTGTATAATCCTCTTCTCAGCGTCGACCAAGGCGGCACTTAGCTTTTTAGCGCCGACTTTCTCCAATTCGCTGTCCTTGAGCAGTTGCTCAATCTGAGCGGCCTAGCCCGCGAGGGTGGAGTCCCTGGTAGCCACGTCCTCCTTCGCCCTGGCCAGGGCTCCTTCAACCTCTTCCTTTTGCTCCTGGGTCCGTTGGAGGTCCATCCTAGCTTCATGGTCTCACGTAACAATTACGGAGATTTGTTGGGTGGCCTACGAGGGAAAGAACTTGTCAATATGTGGGTGATACATTAAGGAAAGGCTAAATCAAGGATGAACTTACCACCAGAGAATTCTGAATGATGGAACGGAACAACGTGTTCGTTGTCCACCCCCTGTGAGCCTCCATGTCGGCCTCGAAGTGGAGTGTCTCGCTCACCGCATTGGTGACATAGGGGTCATGCAGAATGGAGTCGTTGACCCTGATCACCCGGTTCATGTGATCAGTAGCCCCAGAGTTCCACCCGCAGCTTCCACCGTCTGCGGCGGGGGAGGTGGAGTCTGTCGCTGCTGCTGCTGTTGTTGTTGTTGTTGAGGTAGAGGGGGCAGCCCACGGCCCCTCCCACTTTGCTGTTGAGCGGAGAGGGCCCTGGATCCCTTACCAGGGCTGTCGTGCCTTTGCTTGGTCATCCTCTCCTCCTCAACTTGGGGATTTCGGTCACCCACCTGATCCCGACCATCGGCCCTCGAGGGTGAGGGGTTGGCGCTAGTCCCTATTGATAGGGCGCTTCTGGTTGACCCCCGTTCTCTCCCTGCGGCAAGGGCCTGCCTCTACCTCAAGAAACCCAGATCTATGCGGGGCGTGTGTGACATGGCTATCTCGAAAGTGTCCTCTACGTCTAGGGACTGGAGGATGTTGAAGTCCAGCCACGAGTCTCTCCTTGAGGTCCCCACTTCGGCGTGCGAAGGAACAAAAGCCTCTCTGGCCCCGAACTCCTCAACTACAAAGGCGTCCTTTACTTCTGCCTCAGTAGCCCTATCAGGGTCTTCCTCCAAATTCTGCTCAACCTCTTGTTGCGTTGTCTTATCAAAGAGTTTAGACCACTGCGAAGGGTTGAAAGGTTGAGGGAGCTGTGAAAACTTCTTGTACCCTGTTGTGTAGTCCAAGAGAAGGTGAGCGGCTCGGCCAAACCCGTCGTTGCCGACAAACTTCCAAATAGTTATGAGGTCGGCAAAGTGTACCAAAGACCAAGAAGGAGGGGCGACTTCCCGGGCAGAGACGTCTGCACAAGAAAAAAGGTTATTAACACTTGCAAAATATCCTAAGGACAGTAAAAAACTAGACTCGAAGAAACCGACGTACTTGTCGTTCTTCACTCAAGGGGGCACCTCAAACCATCATACTCGGGACCGGTCCCCCGCCCCTAAGATCCATTGAAGATCAAGAGGTCATCCTTGTACCCTTTGTCCGAGTCAGGGAGGTGAGTTACTAGGTACATGGATGGATCCCTGACTTTGAGGTAGAAATTTTGCTGAGACATGACCCTCAACAGGGAGTAGCAAAAGAGAATATCGTTGAGCCCAACGTTTATCCCGAGACAGTTATTAAGCTCTAAGACCCCCATTATTATCCTAAAGACATTAAGGCAACACTGCCCGAGGAAGAGGTTGAAATGGGAAAGGAACTAGAGGAGTAGAGGAGTAGAAGAGGCAGGGGGAACCTAATTCCACCCTCTATGATTGTTTTGGTGTAAAAGGGCATCTCATCCTTGGCCTCGATATTACGGTTATACAAAACTGGGTCGTAATCTTTTATACCTACGTTTTGGGGAATGTGATACCGGGCCCTAAACCTATCGATCTGCTGGTCTCCCCGCACTCTGTACTTCCTTGGCCTTAAGGAACTAGCTAGGGGATCCTCAGTGGCAGGGCGACGTCGGGGCATCTCCAATTAAAATAAAAAGTAGAGGGGGAGCAAAAAGAGTTTTCCTACTAAGATCCCTGAGGGGTTTCCTGAGGGTTGGTCGCACGATGACAACCAGAAACACCTCTGGTTACCGGAGAATGAAAAACAAAAACACATAAGGACGGAAAGAAGGAAGATGCAAGGACTCACCAGAATGCGAAAACGAAGGTTTCTGAAGGACTTGGAGTGGTTCCTTTCTCAAGAAGGTTCAGAAGCAAGAAGGGGTTTGTTGGTCTAAACTCCGGTGACGACTGATTGGTAGACGACGTGACAAAGGGGGTCTCCAACGAAGTTTTAGGCAAAAGCTCTCTGAGTTCGAAATGGTAAAAGTGTGGGAAAGAGAAAGATAGCCCGTTTATATAGTACTCATCCCCATTATTAGGCACTAATCACAAAGAGGCGCATTTAATGCGCACGACCTCCTAAGCGATAAAAAACGGCTGGAAGCAATGATGGAGTGGTTGGGGCAGTTGTAGAACCCTTCGTCTCCTTACAACGCGTGTCCTCGGCATCAGAAGATCGAAGGCTGGGGGGCAGTTGATGGGACATTTTCAGACACTCCCAAATGGTGACACGTGTACTCGACGTTAATGAAGACTCTCCCGCTCTGATCCCGACACGTCTTCGTCGGTTTCCAACTCCCTGCCCCGAGGATGCTATTCACAGGGATCAAGGATCCCCAAACCACTATGGACCGACACGTATTCCTCGACAGTTGGGTATATCAGTTCTAAATCATGCTAGTCCCTCGACACCGAGGTGTATTTATCCGCGTGGGCGTTTCTGCTCCTGTAGAGGCTATTGATAGACAAATCACTAGCCTAGGCTAGGCTAGACTAGCCATCATGACCTCGTCTTACTCAAATGGTGTCATGAGGCACAAGAAAGTAGAAGGTTCAACCAAAGGGGAATGAGCACATGGTGTATTGTGTCAGATTAAAGACAAAAAGACCAAAATACTCTTGTTGACACACGACTTGGGAAAGCAAGTATTTAATGCACTCTTCCCTTGATGAGACATCATTTAATGCATGAGAGCTTGGAAGTGAAAGGTAATAAATGTTCAAAGCCTGGGCATTTAATACACCCCCGCCGAGGAAAAATCATTAAACGTTCGACAGACTGAGGAGAAAGTATTAGTTGCTCGGGGTCCCGAGCAGTAAAGAATAAAAACATTACTCATAGAAATTGGTGTGCTCGGAGGGGATACGTCGAAAAACACTCCAGCGCCCTTCTAACCTGTTTTTCTCTGTTTCCAGGTGCCTCCCTTAGCCTCCCAGGATCACTCAGGCGACTCATAAAAATGATTCATTATCCCTCCTTAGGCCACCTTCGGCCCTCACAACCTGTTTCAAGTAGCAAGATCGACGACCCGATTGACGGACTCGTGTTCACCACGGAAAAAATCTGTTCTAGTGTTTATATTGTGCAGGATCGTGCACGCACAATAGGTTTAAGCTACAAAACGTTCAAGCTTTGTGCTATACATTTTCTATCTACTTAGTTGACAAATTAAATAGGACAAACTTCCAACTCTATCCTGAATATCAAGTTNCTCCAGCGCCCTTCTAACCTGTTTTTCTCTGTTTCCAGGTGCCTCCCTTAGCCTCCCAGGATCACTCAGGCGACTCATAAAAATGATTCATTATCCCTCCTTAGGCCACCTTCGGCCCTCACAACCTGTTCCAAGTAGCAAGATCGACGACCCGATTGACGGACTCGTGTTCACCACGGAAGAAATCTGTTCTAGTGTTTATATTGTGCAGGATCATGCACGCACAATAGGTTTAAGCTACAAAACGTTCAAGCTTTGTGCTATACATTTTCTATCTACTTAGTTGACAAATTAAATAGGACAAACTTCCAACTCTATCCTGAATATCAAGTTCCATTTAATAGAGGGCTGAAGGCTCTACACCTTTGACTCCACAGACAACCGTNACCTTCGGCCCTCACAACCTGTTTCAAGTAGCAAGATCGACGACCCGATTGACGGACTCGTGTTCACCACGGAAAAAATCTGTTCTAGTGTTTATATTGTGCAGGATCGTGCACGCACAATAGGTTTAAGCTACAAAACGTTCAAGCTTTGTGCTATACATTTTCTATCTACTTAGTTGACAAATTAAATAGGACAAACTTCCAACTCTATCCTGAATATCAAGTTCCATATAATAGAGGGCTGAAGGCTCTACACCTTTGACTCTACAGACAACCATAAATATTGCAGAATTAAAAACAGGAGGAAAGAGGAGATGAAGGAAGTACGATATAATACATATTAAGATCAAAGCTGCTCCTGCTCGAGATCGAGAGAGAGAGAGAGAGAGCATGCGTTTGGCATTTGAAGGGAATTCGGATTGCAAAACAGCTAGGGCCTAGTGGTGCTTTTGGAAATGGGTCGGTTCGGGTCATCTTTGAGACGGGTTGATCACACGCCTATTAGAATCTCAATTCCATCTTCTTCTTTTTTGATAAAATACACTTTTAGTCCCAAAAGTATTTGTTAAATGTTTATTTGGTTNTCAAAGCTGCTCCTGCTCGAGATCGAGAGAGAGAGAGAGAGCATGCGTTTGGCATTTGAAGGGAATTCGGATTGCAAAACAGCTAGGGCCTAGTGGTGCTTTTGGAAATGTGTGGGTTCGGGTCATCTTTGAGACGGGTTGATCACACGCCTATTAGAACCTCAATTCCATCTTCTTCTTTTTTGATAAAATACACTTTTAGTCCCAAAAGTATTTGTTAAATGTTTATTTGGCTCTTAATATTCTAATTATGTCTATTTACTATTTAGTCCCTGAAGTTTCTAATTTATATCTCTGTGGTCAAATACCAAACGTATGTCAAAAAATTGTTAGTCTATGCTCATGAGCCAATCAAGTGGATCAAATAAACACAAACTAAGAACTTATAAACTACATAGACACAAATTAAAAATTTAGAGACCAAATAAACACAAAATTAAGAGTCACATGAATGACGCATGACTAGAACCATCGATTTTCTGATGGNATACCAAACGTATGTCAAAAAATTGTTAGTCTATGCTCATGAGCCAATCAAGTGGATCAAATAAACACAAACTAAGAACTTATAAACTAAATAGACACAAATTAAAAATTTAGAGACCAAATAAACGCAAAATTAAGAGTCACATGAATAACGCATGACTAGAACCATCGATTTTCTGATGGACATTTGAAATTAAACCACGTAGATACAAATTAAGCAACTTATGGACCAAATAGACAAAATTGAAAGATTGAGGATCAAATAACCAATAACAAAAAATATATTTTACCCTTTTTTTTCCCTGGAACTGGCAGTTCGATCCATTAACTACACGGTTTCTTTAAGTGCAAATTCTGACTTGAGAAAAATTTCTACTTTTTCTGCTAAATTGATGGCACTAAACGGCAAGCAAGATTATTTAACATGGCCTAAAATAGCAAAAAAAATTGATGCTAGATATGTCTTTGAATTACACCATCCATAAACAAAACCATTTTCATATCTAACCACTTACAATGCACTCCACTTAATATCGGATCCTAAATTTAAAGCATCCGCACCAAGCCCACCACCGTTCAATACCCCAAAAAAAAAAAAAAAAAATCCATCCTACTGCCCCTTCCTTGCCTCCGGTGGCGAGTGGTATTTCCCAACCTTCAAAACCACCAAACAGAAATAGGGAAAAATAGAAAACCTCAAAAACCTCCTACTGATATAAGACTTGCATGCACAAGGATTTAAATACAGCTAACTGCATGTGTTTTTTTTGCGAGAGTCCTCATACCACAAGTTTGCAGCTCTCTGTAAGTCTTCAGGCTGGCTTCCTATTTGCAGCCCCTTGAAAAGAAAGCGAAAAATTATGCACCGACTACACCAGAGACCCATGGAACAATAACTGGTGCATTTGGGTGAGCATTTCTGTAAGAGTCTGAATATTTGTTCTTAAAATTAAGTCTGGGTTTTTCCGCCTGCATTTTGAAAATGCAAAACAAAAATGTTAAGATGTGGCTAGATATAAATAAGAAACGAAGGCCAAATGCAGATCTAGGGTGGCCAAAGCTTACATATTTTAGCCAGCATTCCCCATGTTTGTGTTCATAAATATCTGGAGAATAGCACCCTGTCTCATATGGGCAATAAACCCATATATTGCATTTATTTTCACCCTCTTTGGCATGTTTAGCATGATCCAAGCAAGCTTGGCAACAGTCATAAGCGGATTCTTTATGATGGGTAAGGCCCCATCTGACAGCAGCACCATCATAATCTGTATGCAGTTCACCATGGCATTCAGGAGGTAGCGGCCTGCCAGGTAAAATTTC